>PHNY01240983.1:16904-27581 GCA_003724115.2 Anethum foeniculum
CAAGCGGTAGCAGATAGACTGCATATTTGTGCTGAAAATTAAAGAAAATGGGCAGACCTTGTCAAAACAAAGACAATGATACATCTACTATTTGAAAAAGAGTGATGAATTATTTCACCACCATAATAAATATTATAGCTAAAATCAAATAGATATATTTATATATGTGCGTGTGTGTGTGTGTCTATATATATATATATATATGTATGTATGTATATATATAAGTTGAGTTAACTTACAGATGAATAAGCAGAGATGCAAAAATCAGGATGACGAAGCAAAGCTAGCATTGTCTCTGCAATGGAAAGAATTAAAAAAAATTGAAAATTGGGGCAACTCAGTTAAGTCTTACATGCAAGATAAAACATACTGTAAACTAACATCTTAAAGTAACATATTCTGGATGGATACTTCATTATACCCCTTTCTGTTATACTGGCCCGTAATATGAACAGCAATCACAGTGTGGCCTTCTCTCCAATCATTTAAGATTTTAAACAAGGTAATCTCAATCCCAAGAGAAGCACATCTCCATGTTATTATGATTAACAATACAGTTTAATATACACAGACACACACACACACACACACACACACCATAATACTTACTTACCATTAAGTATAAAAATAGAATCATTTTTTATTAATAGGATTTTTACTTCAGCTATTACATTTCCAAATATAACTCAAATATGTTGTCTTCGTATCTCATACTATGTTATGCTGTTGCAGCCGTCATTCGTCAAACACCATTTCATGAAAAGAAATGTGAAACCAAAATCTTGCAAAAAAAGAGGGAAAAGCAAGGAAGAATCTCTTTCCCAATCAGCAAAACAGGAGACAAGAGATATTAAAGGTTTCGGTGCAACTGTAGCCACCATTGGTGGATTAGGCAACAGCTTCAAACAGTGTGTGGCTGGTCTTGGTCTCACCTCAGCTGAATAGAGCATAGATGCCGGAGCGGCTCTAATTTAACGATTGGAGCTGGGACCGGCAGAAAGTGTAAATTTTGTTGTTGTCTTTGCTGCCAGGGTGATGGTTGACGCCAACATTTCGGCGGATGAGAGGCTACGATTTCATTTAGAGAATAGCTATTAAAATATTCTGAATATTAATTCTAGTCGGCGTGAATGGTAAAAATTTAATGTCGTCCAAGTTAGATTGTAGCTCCCGGCGTTGCCTGCCACATCAAGGAAGTAAATCACACCCAACAGGTGATTCCAGCTCCAATCGATTAAAATAGAGCTGCCCAGTGTTATTAAACTCGAAAAGCGCAAACAGCCGCTTAAGCGCGAAGCAGAAAGTGGTGTGGGCTTTTTTTGAAACGAAGCACACTATATAGTGTGTGTGTGTGTGTGTGGGTGTGTGAAAAATGATATGCGTAAACACTTGACATGCTAATTGATAACTATAAACACAGGTGCAAACAAAATTGTTCAGAAAAAAGAACTAGGTTCAAGTTTCATATACTAAAGACATTAAGAAACTAATGAGTCTTAAGTTGTGCACCAACATCGTATTCGTCGCCAGAGTTGTCATTCTGAATCTCCATTATAGTTGGCGTCGAGACGCTTATTCTCCACGAATTCAATCTCCTCTTCTTCTTCATTCTTGTGTTGAACATCCTCACCTTCCTTTAATCTCCTTTTGTTGCATTAATCAGTAACCACACTTGATTGTGGCCTTGAACAATAAAGCCCAATAAGGTCAAATATATGGTCTAAGGTTCAAAGATCTTGTTCAAATTTGGTCAAGATTTTCAATTTCAAAGAAGCGCGCTTTTTCGGGCTTTATTTAAGCTTCACTAATAAGCGTGCTTAAATGACGCTTTTTTTTATTTTATAATGCACTTCACTTTCTTGAAGCAAAGACCAAAGCATGCGCTACGCGCTTTAAGCGCACTTATATTAACAGAGGAGCTGCTGCTATCTATATTCGCCCAAGCTTAGGTTTATGACAGGCCATAAAACTTGTGAAACTAATATAAAATCCACCAAATGGAGGCTCAACAGAGCCAACCATAACCACATCTGAAGCCTTCAGTATATCACTCATCTCTGTTTTGCTATCATTGTATTGGGTTACCTTATTGGTGGCTTGGTTTAGATTTCTTTAACCATCGGAGGTAATTAAGGCATCCATTGTGAGGTGTTTAGGTTAGAAAGATTTACTTTCTTTTTGAGGTTATTTTAGAGATTAGGGCTTCATGAGTTACTATTTTTTTTCCTTCATGAAATGGTATACGATGGCTGCTACAGATAACACAATCCCTTACGGATTAGATAACCACATGTTTGATTTGAATTTAGATATGTAATAGATGAAGTAAAAAAATCTACTGCTTAGATGAATACACACACATATACTATAAATTCAACATAGATTACTTTAAATAATAGAGACAAACTTACATGCTGACTATTTACTGTACCAACTAGATCAATGAAAGGATCAATAATTGACGCAATTGCACAACTAAAATTTACCTGTCAATACATAGCTCAAACCCTCTGGCGTAGACGTATCTGCACGTTCAGCAATCCGATTAAGATCTTGTTGCAGTGATCGTGCCATTCCCAACAAACCCACCTGTAAAAAAAACAAGAAGCCAATATAAGCATATCGTTAGCCTCGACTATACAAACATTAGTACATGCTTTAAATTATTCGATCTTGTTTCAACTACTCGGCTAACATAATAGCAACCTACAACGCATAAATTATTTTAATTTAATACACGAGACTAGTTAATCATACTGCACTTGTGTAACCTTCTATAAATTGTACACTTTGTAAAATCTCATATTTAAGCTTCCATTCTATTTTGTGTCCTCAATATGTGCTTGTGTCTCAGCTATTCTAACATTAAATTCACCAACAAAAGCTACCTGTAGCTTGAGAACACTAGTTTTCTCAGTAGCAGTAAGCAAACCATCATCAGACCGATCAGATAAAAACCCCGAAACCAACACAAACGCAGCGAAACCCGCCATTATAAAAAAGAAACTTGACCCAATCCCAACTGCAGGTCCTACATAAAACCCTCCACCACCAAATGGCGAAGGCCCGAAATACGGAGCAGACGAAAAACTCCTCCCCGAGTTCATTCTCGGAGTAGAATAACTCCTCGAAGAAGACATCGAAGGTCTCGAAAACGATTTGCCCCCCATTCGCCCACCAGAAGCAGCAAGAACATTATTAGGATCAGATAACAACAAAATCCCCAACAAAACAGCAGTAATTGCAGGCTTTTGTAAGGACTTAAGGGTTTTAATGATGGTTTCAGCTAGAATTTGAACTGGGTTTTGTTTATTTGATGATTTTAAAACACCCCTTTTGGGAATATCATTGAAAGAAGAAGGGGAAGAAGAGCATTTGATGTGAAATTTAGGGGTTTGAGTGAATTTAAGGGTGTGTTTGATGAAATGATTGGAGGGTTTAAAGGGAGTGTAATTAATTGGGAAAGTTTGGAGTAAAGGGTTCCATTTAAGGTTTGATTCAAGTAAGAATGGAGAGTTCATTTTTGATTGAATTGTGCAGTGTTGTGAAAAAATGAAATGAGTTTGAGAGGATATTGTTATGGGTTTTGTGAGGGTGTGTCTATTTGTGTCTGTGTGTGGTTGTGAGGGGTAAAGTGAGAGAATCTCGGCTGGGCTTAACAGCCAAGAATCTTATCTCAGATTGTACTTTCTTTTGTGTTAGTGTTTGTTTTCAGATCACATGCACGTGACCAAATCCGAATGGCGCGTGACTGTCTCTGTCGCCTGGAGTACCATTTTGTTTCTGGATTTCTAGTTGCAGGATATTTAGGAAATCTAGTAAGCCAGCAAGAAAGCCCATTTTGCTGTGTGGCATACACCAACCTTGATTGGCCCAACAGGCAAAACCATGGCCTCCAAAGAAAGGAAGAAACCTTGATGTCCGATGTCCAGTTGAATCAAGCAAAATTTTAGGTAGCGCCTTAGCGGGGGTTGAAAATAAAATGGGCCGAGTTATTCGCGTATAGTTATAAAATTTAGGAATTTGCTATTTGCTATGACCAAAATTTAACATGGATATCTTTACGATGGATTCGTGTCAACTAAAAAGTATATTTGAGAGTTGAGTTAGGGTTCTAATAAAGTATCAGGCAAAGAACGCGTCCTCACTATCAAGGACGTGTCCTCCGCGATTAAATGGAAGTTGCTAATAGTTCTTATGATTGGTGTGTTGACATGACTTCGAGATAGGATGAGAATGGGTCATATGTCATTACCATTAAAGACGTGCACTCCCATATTAAAAAAGATATTGTCGTTAGGTTGATAGTTGAAGAATATTTCCAAGACATGACATTGGACAAGTATATGAAAAAATAAAGTGTAAGGACGTGTCACACCACTAAGAACGCATCATCTTTGGTTAATGGAGGTGTTGCTAGTGGCTTGAGTAATTAATATGTACTGATACAAACTTGGAGCAAGCATATGGGCAGTCTAAGGTGTAAGGAAGCATCCTTATCACTAAAGACGCGTCATCTGTGATTGAAGACTAGTTACTCGATTTACTATTATATATTTTTATAGGTATTGTGGAAGATTATTCGAAGAATTCCCTCCTATGATATACTCTAGGAGGGGGATGTCCGAGGTTGAAGAGTAAGGATACGTCATTTGCCTTCATGGACAAAGGACGCATTCTCTGTGGAAGGCCTCTAAGGGTTTTCCTGATGATTGAAAAACTCCTTCATGTGATGTACTCTGGGAAGGTGCTGTCCGTGGTCAGAGATTTTCAAGGGTATTCCTGTGTACTGAAGGCCTCCTTTTGTAGTCAATGGGTGTCCTCATTGGGGGGTGTGAGGTGAAAACCGGTGTGTGCTTTGGGGGTTTTGTTCTTACTATTAACGGGTGTCCTCGTTGGAGAACTTTGGGGGCAATCCTGCACTTTGCACCACAAAAGCTTGGAATCATCTGTCCTGTTATCTGGTGGGTGCTTCTCATTCGGGGGATAGGGTTGCACCTAATATTTGGGGTAAGTCATGGTTATACATACAACTACTTTGGTCAAGAAGACGGTTGGTAACAGTTAGTGTCAACTCCTAGGCTGGGTTGATGTCGTATCCTTGAAGTACCTAGACTGCAGTTAAGCCTTGGTCTTTATGACTAGACCTCATCGGCGGACATTCCTAAAGTTAGTCAAAAACCGGTCTAATGGGGTCTCCTACTGGGCCTCGGAATGGGAAACATATGCCCATTTAGGTTTCTTGTTCCTCAAAAACTACGTGGGCTTGATTTCCTGTAAATATGGATATATGGGAACATTATAAGGGGTTGGAAGTGAGAACTTTACATGCCACCACCAATAATCCTTACAATCTCAGCCCCAATTAATCACAACCACCACACTACGACGGCTTTTCTGGCGAAGAACCACCATCGTAGATCTTGATTCCAGCGACGGACCTCGAACTTTGTTGTTACTAAATTCCTTCGTCAACAATATTCATCACAAAAAAAGAAAAAAAAAATAGGGTTTATGTAATTTGGAGCTCAGTTTAATGGAATTAATTCTATGATATAATAGAATTTCGGATCCCTTCTCAAGGTGTCTATATATACTTATAAAGTGTCTACGTATACTTATATAAGTATCAAATTCACGTAGTTCTTTGCAGTATGTAATTTTGATTAGGCCCGTACTCATATTCTTTAGAAGCAAGTCACCTGGTAAGTTTTCAAGTGTATTATATTTTTAATTCATCGAATTATTTAGGTATGGACTACTGACTAATGACTGTTGGGTTTTATTTAATCTGTTTATAAGGGTCGATATCTATTATCTGATCAAGTTTATATTTGTATTAACAAGTTTCTAGGATTTATCGGAGGTTTATTTTGGTGAAGTCTATTATAGTATTTTTTTTCATAATAAATGCACTTTTGTAGTTTGAGATGAATTTGATTTGATTTGTTTTCCCATGTCTATAAGATAACATAAATTTTAACTTGTCATGTTAACTAGGTATTTGAGAGTGCTCATTTCCTCTACCTGAAGATTAAGATCGACCAATATAAGGGTCCCTGACTTTATAACTTGCAATTTTTATATTCTGCACTCACGAATAACTCTCGTAGTTCCTCTAGGATATAGTCCGCAGTTACTATGCACATACTCATTTCAAGCACGTAAATGTTAAGATATATCATTTTTGAGATATTTTTTCTATTAGCGCTTCTATGAGTTAACATTCTTGAGATTTTTATGGTTAAGCCCTTTGCTTCCAAACCTAAAACAATACGCATTGTATGCTTCCAAGCGTCGTGTATTTCGCTTTATATAAAAACCATACTCGCCTCTACTTGCACATTAATGAGAGGTCGTCTGTAAGGCACAAAATTGTATGAGAGCTCTGCTTACCAATTTCTCATCTCTTGGTACAAATTTCCCGGTATTTAAACCTCGCAACATCAAATGCGTTTCATAAAATATGATTCTTCGGTTCAATTTGTGTTTTCGATTCTCAAAGCCTGTATAAGTACTTTTGATCTGAATTGTGCACTAAACAATATATATCCTTTTGCCTAAGTGATTTATTATTTCAATTTGAAGTTGTACATCACTATTTTATGACAGATAAATTTATCGTTCCCCTGGTGATCTTTGATGGATCCCAAGTCAGGGATTTCTCACCTTCAATATATTTTTTTATATTGATAAGGACAATATGTTACTTCATCAAGTGTAAGTGGATTGGGGACTCTAATAATTTACTACCATTACATAAACGATATCTTTCGTACAAGAAGATATCTTGCACACCATTAGAATGCAATCGACCCTTTCGTCATAGATGTATTCGTGTATAATTTCAGTCTTTATCTTTTGTGGGATAAACCTTTGAATAGTTGCTAGCTCTTTCGAAATGATAGATACTTGTGAGATATAATTTTCTTTGGCTACCATACTGCACATGACAGAGGCAGCTCACAAGTTTTAAGATATTTTTACTTTATATATTCCATAGTATTCAAAATAAATTAAAAAATAAAACATGATGAATTCCAAAACACGAAACACGAAAGTTGTAGAAAATGAAAAACCCTTTCCGAAAAGTCCAGAATCAACGAATTCCTACTTACGATGAATTTTCTACGAATTTTACAAGACTGCTGATTTGTGCTGAGAAAAACCCAATGAATTTTAATAATAAAGACGGGCAAGGTGAATATGATGTATATATAACGATACAAAACCCTAACTCCAGACCAACATGTTATCCATATTAAACCAGATCCAAGTTTTAGGCCCATTAGTCTAATTCAATTTTAAATCATAATCTTTATCAAATTTTAATCCTTTTATTCTATTATTCTTTTATAATTATTTATTCTAAAAATTACGGGATATTACATAGATGTTTATAAATATGTAATGATGTATACACTTATATAAAATAAAATTTATAATATGTGTTTGTTCAATCTTGATACAATATTTTTGTTAAGTAATCTTTAGATTAAAATTACCAATAAAAGATATGTGGACATTATATTAAATAAATAATTACAAAAATACAAGATTGTATTAGTAATCTCTTCTATATATAATACACCAACAAGAAGATAAAATTCAGACATTTTATTCCTATACTGAAATTACTAATTTACCCCTATTTTAATATTTGTATAAAAATGTTGTTTATGAGAATCGACCTCAAGTCTTTTCATTTATTTATACATCTTCATACCACTACACCATACTATCATATGTGTTTTTATTTATACAAATAATATGTGAGTGTCGTAAATAGTAACTATTTTATTTTACTTCAGACATCGAATTGAATTTCAGATATAAGGTTAAGTATAGAACATAAACAAATCATTACCTTATTTGTTAATAATTTTTTAGTTTAAAAATATATCTCGTAACTTTTTAATTTAATTTCTTTTAATATAAAAAGAAATTAAAATGACATCTATTTAATTTTTTTTTAATATTGAAAATTGAACTGCTTATATATAAACAATCAATATGTGTACTACATATTTAGATATGTTAGAATTATAAATAGTCAGTGTATTTCGGTTTATTTCGAATTTGAAATTATAACTTGGCCCATTGTTAAAAAAAATCTCGAAATTAGAACTTGACCAATTTTTCAAAAAATACTCCAAATTATAAAGAGTCGGTGTATTTCGATTTACTTTTCTAGATTTAGTAAATTTAAATTACGAGTTTGGCGATAACCACTTACATGTAAGGCGAAATGTTGTAATATCTTGTATTAATAAAAAATAATGTGTTTGCGGTCTTTATATATATAAGAAATTTAGAAAAATTATAGAATTACAGTTTACATATAATTAGAAACTTTATAGAATTAAACTTTTAAAAAAATTAGATAAACAATATTAATTAATGAAGATAATATTTAATGCTAGAAAATATCGTACAAATATTTTAAATTATTTTAATATTTTAAATTATTTTAATATTTTAAATTATTCGAATAAAAGTTAAATCTATACTATATTGTACAATTTGATTCGATCCATTTTATGCTATTTAAAGAAAAAAAAATCATATTGGTCGGTAATTGAAAGGATTAACAAGCTCAACTAATATTTGTAAAAATTTATCGAATTGAAAAATAAATAATTTAAGAAAAATAATATACAATGTTATCAAATTATAATATGAAGAAAGATTAGAATCATAAAGGAATGAAACTTGAAAACGATTTGAATGACGAAATTATTACAAATCTTTCTTCGTATTCTTGAAAAAAAAAATCAGTGAATATCAATAGTAAGTCTTGTGAATATCAATAGTAAGTCTTTACAATATTTGGTTAATTTTAAAGAATTGAATTTAGGAAATATGGTTAAGCATAGAACATAAACAAATCATTAATTTTTTTAATAATTTTTTAGTTTAGAAATATGAAATTATTTTTTTAATATAAAATTTTTAAAATGAAATATAGTTTTTTTCTAAAAAAAATAGTGAAAATAGAATCGCATATATGTAAATAATCTATGTGTGTACTACATATTTAGATAGGTTAGAATTATAAATAGCCAGTGTATTACAGTTTATTTCGAATTTGAAATTAGAAATTGACCCATTGTTCAAAACATACTCGAAATCAGAACTTGACCGATTGTTCAAAAAATACTCCAAATTATAAAGAGTCATTGTATTTCAATTTACTTTCTAGATTTAGTAAATTCAAATTATGAGTTTGGCGAGAACATCTTAAATATAAGACGAAATTTTGTATTAATAAAAAATAATGTGTTTGAGGTCTTTATATATATATATAAGAAACTTAGAAAAATTATAAAATTAAATTTTTTTAAAAAATTAGATAAATAATATTAATTAATGAAGATAATATTTAATGCTAGAAAATATCGTATAAATATTTTTAATTATTTTAATATTTTGAATTATTTAAATAAAAGTTAAATCCATACTACATTGTACAATTCAATCCATTTTATGCTCTTTAAAGAAGAAAAAAATTTGGTCGGTAATTAAAATGATTAACAAGTTGAACTAATATTTATAAAATTTTATCGAACTGAAAAATAATTAATTTTAAAAAATAATATACAATGTTATCAAATTATTATAAGAAGAAATATTAGAATCTTAAACGAAAGAAATTTGAAAACGATTTGAATGACGATATTATTACAAATTTTTCTTCGAATTCTTGAATGACTACAACCATGATTTATGCTCGGTTTACTAAATTATATATGGATTGTTTATCAGTGCCACTACGACTACAATATATAAATAATTGCAATTTATTTATTATTTTTGAATAATTATAAATGCATATCATTTCAATAATTATTGGCTCACTAAATGTCAAGAATGTTTAAACATATACATTAATAAGATATTTAGCATATAAATAAACGAGACCCGCATAATTTACTCAAAAATATAACAAACAATAATATACTTGTATATAGACGCACATATGACTTTTTTTTACTAATTGTAAAAGATTCAATATTAATTTTGTATTCAGATTCATCGATACACTAGAAAAGTACAACAAAAGTCTTTTATGTTATGAAAGTGAGAATGATTAATTAAATCTAGGATTTTTTTTCAATGTGTTAAAACTATGTGGATTAGGCCAATTTTAATTGATAAATTATGACATTTACAATTACATCTTATAAAATTAAGATTTTGTTTAACAGATTAAAAGATTAAGGACACCGAGTCAACTTTAGTTAATGGACTATTGTATGGGCAATGATATAACATCAACCTAGATGTTGAATTTCAAAAACTAATATTTTGTCATTAAAATCAATTTATATTAACGGTAGTGTAAATTTTACTTTGTTGAATATTACGATTGCAAGTCTTTACGACTTTAGTTATGTATTTTTAATCTTTTTAAACAGAGTAATGTAGTTGTAAATTAGTAGTGACTTTACTAATAAAATAGCTCATTACTCATAATTTATTTAATCAAAGATACAAAATTTTTGCTAAATATACATTCAACATATGTGTTAATTTTTAGTTTACTTATTGTGAACATTGTTGGAAAATGTGGGTTTTAGTCCCACATTGTCAAGTCATTTTGAGCCGTATTTGAGTGGGTGAATGTTGCGTGCGCGCAACGAGTGACGCTTGGATTGTGTTCTCCTTCGTGAGAGC
>PHNY01241045.1:14977-27493 GCA_003724115.2 Anethum foeniculum
TAATACTAAATGACTTTATTGACATTATTTTACTTTAAACTGAAAATTATTGATTTAACCAGTGTATTTAATAATTAAGTAATATCATATAAATTATAGTGAAAAAAGAAAATTATCAAGTCATATTAAATAATATTTAGTAATTTAAAATAATAAAGATGTTTGGTTCATAAGATAGTTATACAATTCGTTTCACAAAAGAATCCTATTAGTAACGAGCTAACGTGTTAGATTTTGTAACAACTAAAACAACCACTAGGTGTAGAAGTAGAACTATAAGGTGGAATTTCGTAACTGCACGTAGGTTCAATTTATTTTAATTACATAATTTAATAGCATTTATTTATTATATATTCTCATCAGATTCAATTTTCTACGATTATTAATTTAATTTGATACAAATATTTTAATTTCGATTCGTATTTCGCACGGGCATGAGGTTTAATTCTCTGCAAATATTAATTTAATATTTTTAATCTCCGGCCGTGCTTCGCACGGGTTACCAACTAGTTGTATATAACTCATCGAGTCGAGTACGTAAATTTTCGAGTCGAGTTCAAGTCATTTACTCATAAACTCGGATCGACTCGATAAATTTCTTGAACATATTCTTTTTCTCGAACTCGAGCTCAATTTCTTGTAGAGTTGAGTTTAACAATCAGTTTAGTTTGTTTACAGCCTTAGATATACCTTTTGAACTACACGAGTTCTTTAAATTTTGATAAAGTTTTATTATTTCGAGTTACATTTCACTCTTTTTTTTTTTACATCTTTAATTTAAATTCAGTGAACAAAAGTGTCCAACTGAAATGAAATTCCAAATTAGCTGATATCCATACTGACCAGACCACCAGAGCACCGTTAAGCTTCCTGTTTCCAAGAAATTTAATCCGTGATCACTTTTCCAGAGTGAAGCTGTTTCTTTTGAGTTTTATATTTGTGTGTTGGCGAATATGTAAACTGTCCTAGTCAATAAGAGCTAAAAAAGTGGATGTGTGTTAATTGTGCATACTTGAAAAACTGAAACATCATGAATCGAACCTATTTGATACTTGGCATTGAATTTTACTGTAATTTTATAATGAGGATGTTTTTGGTTTTATAGTTGAGCACACCAAAATGGCAAAATGGATTCTAATCCTTGTGGATCAAGTGAAATTCATATGTTTTAACGTGTTTGTCGCGATATTTAAGTGATAAGATTATGTTTGAGCAGACAGAGACTTTCCAAAACTCAATTATGCAACTCTGTACTAGATGCCATGCCACATTCTAGTTTAAGAGTCTTGTGTGCTGAATGCTTATAAGAAAGTGACAAAAACTATGATGCATCATGCATAAACTCCAGTTTCACTGATTAGAATCTTAGTCAACATGTACAGTGTGGACATTAGTGTTTGTTTCACCATGATCCATAATCTGTTGCTCTGCACAATTGCAGCATCACCATTTTTTAGTTTCTCATTTCAAGAATACTCAGACTTCATATGATTTTATCAATAAATGGCATCTTTCATCTTCAAGGCTTTATATTCTATTCTCTCTCTACCAAGTAATTTGTTTTTACTTGAGAAAGACTGACCCTGCTTCTAGTTATTGTCAAAACAACCGGTAGATAATCTCATCCCTTTGTTTATCCTCACAGACTCACGAGCCATGACAATTTACATAATGTTGGATTGGTTCGTGGTCTTGCCGGATAAGGCAATCACGGATATGTTAGACTTTATGTACATGTAAAATTCTTCAATAGAAAAACTACAACTAAAATACTGTCTGAAAGAAATGAGAGATCATGTACATGTTTCGCGATAAATACTCGAAAGCTTATTGTTTTAGGAGAAAATACTTAAATGAGAAATTACATTAATCTTCCAAAACTTGGGAGGGGATAAGTTTATAATGTTTTGATGCATTTACAGCAACTTCTACAGCAAATTCAGATGACGGGCTTATAAATTTTGTTCTAATGGATCTGGAAAAATCTGCAAATTTTCGTCTTCATCGCAATTCAGATGTCAAAATGACCTAAGCTGTCTTTTCTTCGTCCAACTCTCCCAACAATTTCTGGATCTCATAATTTCGTCCTGAATAATTATGATTCTGAAGTTCATTTCTTGCCCATTCAACTAAAACCAGGCCTACATATTCTGAGGTAATAACCTCGCCGACATATATATCATATTTTGATGATTTTCATTTCATTTTTCTACATGATGCGAGTTCAGTTGTCAGAAGGGTAAAAAGAGGACATGGTAACAAGCAGGGAAGTGACACTGGGCCATGATTACAGCCTAAAGGAGAGAAAGTAACGTTGCTGGTACCTATAACATAATAGAAGAAGAGATGTAGTTTTGTCTCCTATAAGTTAGCCTCCTCACACAAAACTCAAGTTACAGCTGATCTTATGCCTCATTTATCGATTACAAGACACTGTTATATTGTGATACAGGAAGTGCATCCAAGGACTAAGTTTCTGGAAGTTAGCTGCTTCCGACTTGCCTTTGCATGCATTTGGACTAAATCGTGTTATTTGCAGAGATAATTGAGTCACAAGATGCTGTGTTTGTGGACCTTCACTGCACTTGTTTCCTATCTTTGCAATGTTTATATATTCTCCTGCGAAATACTCCAGACATTGTCTCCCAAATTAATTTGTATCCTTGCCTGTAGCAGCAACCAATGAACAGGGGATCTGTAGGCTAGCTGTAGCAATCACCATCAATTTGAATACTTATCCTTGAATGGAGATCCAGCCTCGAGTAGAATTTTTCAGTGTTATTTAAAGATATAACGAGAATAACTTTGTTTAAGAGATCATGAATAATAAGCAGTGCATTTCTGTAAATCAAATGAAGAAAGATAATGCATTGAAATTGTTGGCATGTTATTTTGCACTCACCATTGTGCAATATTTGTGGATCCCATAACTTGTTGGTCTAGTATTCTATTTTAAATTAGCAGATGATTAGTCTAATTTTGAGTCATAATAGCACAAGTTTTCAATCAAATTTTTAATAACAAGTTTGTAAATTTAAATATTACAGAAATTTTTTATAATTATACTCGTATATTCATATTAAAAACTATTTTAACCTCAAACATCACATGTGTGTCAGAAAGGCTGTCAGATTTTATTATATTTTCGACAAAAAAATATATTATCCTTAAATGAACTAAACTAGAAGAAGATTAAATTAATAAAATTTATCTCAAAATAATTTGATGTTTGTATCTGAAGTCTAAACACTAAGATGTTAAATTGTTATAAATCTATGCTACTGTATTAAAAATGAAATATTAAAAATTTTGTTAATAATCTCGATCACTTAATTCACAATCGTTAAATATTTCAAATTATATTACTAAGAACAGTTAAAAATCCTAAAAGTTATTATTGGGTTGTACACAAGTTTGTAAAACAAACCAACCCAATCTAAACCGATCATTTTTCGACCGATTCAATCCAAAATTTTCAACTCGACATATATTTGGGTTAAGAAAATGTCAACCTGATTTAATTGGGTTGGATATGGGTTTCAGTATTTTTGATCCGACCCAATCCAACCCGAATAAAAATAATATATTTTAAGAATATACTGCAAAACTTAGTCCATTATGCTTAAGTCCGGTCCATGTATTCATTACGGGACTCTTTTGTGTCTGTGTATGTGTTTCAAAGTAAAAAAATTCAAAATCCTAAATTATTTGAGTTAAGCCACTTTGTACTTACACTCTTTAAAGAAAATAAGCCTTACTTTTACCTTAAAAATATTAATTTTATGTATTTAATAAATTAATCAAATTGATCCAACATGATCCAAACCGAAGTATTATAAATTAATTTGGGTTACGAATTTACACGATTTGACTTGGGTTGAAATTTTAAAAATTCAATTAATTAAGTTGAATTGTTAAATTCGATCAACTGGCCAACCCAAACAGTTTACACCCCTAATTACTATGAGGGAGGTTTGAATTCCACTTAACATGTCGAAATTTATTTACAAGCATCGCATAGCAGTAATATAGTACTCCCTTTGAACTTTAACATTTGTTTTCGTGTTAATTTTCTATTTTAATAACTATCCTCCACTTAAAATACATATAAAAGAAAAAAAAAAGGCAAGTTGTGTGTAGCTTTCTTCTTCACCTTCCATCCATTCCAGAATAAAAGTCAAACACAACCGATTCAAATCAGATCTCACACAATTTTCTGATCATAAACAATGGCTGCATCTCGTGAAGACAATGTATACAATGCAAAACTGGCTGAACAAGCCGAACGCTACGAAGAAATGATTGAGTTGATGGAAAAAGTCTCCAACTCTGTCACAAGCTCTGAAGAACTCTCTGTGGAAGAACGTAACCTCCTTTCCGTAGCATACAAGAATGTCATTGGCGCTCGTCGTGCTTCATGGCGAATAATATCGTCCATTGAACAGAAAGAAGAGTCGCGTGGCAATGCTGATCATGTTGCCACCATTAAGGAGTATAGAGGGAAGATTGAAAATGAGTTGTCGAAAATATGTGATGGAATATTGAAGCTTTTGGATGATAAGTTGATACCTGCTGCGTCTGTTGGTGATTCCAAAGTGTTTTATTTGAAGATGAAAGGTGATTATCATAGGTATTTGGCTGAGTTTAAGGTTGCTGATGAGAGGAAACAGGCCGCAGAGAATACTCTTAATGCTTATAAGGCTGCTCAGGTGAATATGATTTTCTTAATAAATTTGTATTTTTTTAGTAATACGGGTGTTAATTATAATGTTTCAATGTTTTGAAATTGATTGTTTTAATTGTTGGAATTGATATATTTTATATATATGTTTATATGTTGTGTGAATTGTGTTGTATGTATGTTAAAAAGAGTAGTTTTCTAGGATTTAACAGCCAGTTATGAGTGTTTATGAAGGATCTGGATTGATCTAGTCACTTTATTTAGTTATAATGTCTTTGATATTTTGAAATGTTTAATTGTTTTGATTAGTACAAGGAAGATATAATTTTGGATATTATATAAGCATGGATGATCTATGGTTCCTGTAACAGAGTGCGATTCTGTTTTTTTTGGATAAAGTAATTAGGGATCAGTCTTTCTTATACAAAATTTAAGATGTAGCTGTCGCTTGGAGTTACGAGTCAAGTTTAGGTAAAATCAACCAGAATAACTTGGCAAAAAAAGGACAGGAATATGCTCGACTTTGGAAGGAATTAAAACGATGACGAGAGTCTACTTCAAGTTTTTTGTATACTTAAATACACTTACACACCTACCTGTTTGAACCCTCTTAATCTTTACCACGTCTTGGCCTCCTATTTGTGTTTGTAGATTTGGCTATTTCTTAAGTCAATAGTGTGATTCAGGTGGTATCATATTGTAGGAAACTTAAGCATTTGACAGTGAGGGTGACATTTTAAAGGAATCGTCTATTTAGTATCTTGGCCTCTTGCCCAGGTCTTACATAGGTTTTATGTGTGTTTATCATGACCTATAGGGTCGAACTGCAATCTTTTGACAGTAAAACCAAAGCAGAAAATGTATCAGTGACCGATGAGGGTATTCTCTATTTGGTAATGTGTCCGTGTAAAGTTGAGGTATTCCCTAGACTTATGTGGTTGTTTTTCCTCACCTTTTCCAGATACAGGCCATATATAGCTATCTCTACTAAGAAGTGGCTGAATATTATTTGTTTTACGATAAATTCCACCTGCAATTTTATACTTATTCTACCTGCTAAGTAAAAAAGCTTTCGATGTTGACCTACCAAATTGTGTCTTTTGCTTGAGAGTGAATGGGTGCTAATGAGTAAATTTGTTAGTTATTTGAGTAATGACCAACTCCAAATGATGTTTTTTACTTTTAATTGTACTTTATATAATGTTTGCAGGACATAGCAAATGCAGAATTACCTCCAACTCATCCAATCCGACTTGGACTTGCCCTCAACTTCTCTGTGTTTTACTATGAGATTCTGAACTCTCCTGACCGAGCATGCAACCTTGCAAAACAGGTTAGTCCACCTAAATTTCATGAACATTCACCATTTAAAGTGTAAGAACCACTGAAATATAAAGTGTAAAAGTGACTTGAGCTGTTTTATAGTGTGATAAAATATTGATTATAATCGGATAAAATATTGATTATAATCGGACTTTTATGTGTATAATTAACACTTCTCTATGGCTTTTCAGAGGCAATTAAATTTTGTGCATCGTTAGAATTCATGTTGATAAGCAGGGTTCATGGTATCGAAGGCTTCTGGTTTGAATTGAGGTTTTGTGACCCTAGTATAGGATAAAAGTTGGTGTTGAGTGTCTTAATGGAATATGAGAAGCTAAAACTTCCGTAAACCAGCAACATGAAGCTTATTGTTCCTAGGATTCTCTACCCCCAGAAGAACATAAATGAACCTAATTCATCAAAGAATTACAATAATGATCATAGCATGAGTTCATGGGGATTTTTTAATCATACATATATAATTGTAGTAGTGCTTAGTGACTATATTATTTTACCCCTGTTAACTCTTTACATATTCATTAAGAAAAGCAGGCCTTAGGAATAAATATTAAAAAAAAAAATCTTGGACCTCCAATTGGTGCTTCCTTGCCACACTTTTCTTGTCATTGGATTAATTTTGATAGATTTTTACTGAATTTCTAAGATCTGTCTAACTAGTACGTCAATTTCTTTTAGGCTTTTGATGAAGCTATTGCAGAGCTGGATACATTGGGAGAGGATTCATACAAGGATAGCACTCTTATTATGCAGCTTCTTCGAGACAATCTGACTCTGTGGACATCTGATATGCAGGCACGTCTTCATCTTTTCATTCCTTCATTCCATATGGAGTATGCATACCTTGATGCATTCTTCAAATATTTATTTTTTACTAACATCTGCTAGCTGTATATACAGGAGGATGGGGCTGATGAGATCAAAGATGCAGCACCTAAGCAAGACAATGAGCAGCAGTAAAGTTTGCTTCTGATCCTATTTTCTGCAGAAGTTGTTTGGTTCAGCTCCATCTAATTATTAATTTTTAATTTTACTGCTTTCGTTTATGACCTCGGATGATTACATATCATCTATCAGTTTCAAAGCAACACCTCTAAGAAGGTAGTCTTCCTAAATCTTAACTCCTATATACCTATGCTTCTGTAGAATGCTACATTACATGATGGAAATTCTTAGCACTCTGGATTTTCTCAATGTTAGATTATTCCATAATGCTTGGGGCCTTATGAAATAAACATACTCAGTACATGTATGCACATTATGATGCCTCTCTCTTATTGACTTCCGATGTCATCCTACAAAATGAGCTTGCATATATTATTTCTTCTGAAACCTAACAATATCCCGACGTATGAATGCAACCCGACAGCTGCACCTGCCAGCAGCACACCGAAAGAACCATCAAGTACAAGATTCTAAACAGTGTAAGATATGCATACTAGTTTCAATTTAGTCTGTAATTTATGATTTCACCTCACTCATGAAAAATGGGAGCAGTCCCCTTAAATGGCGAAATTGTTTCTTCCCCAAAAATTAGGAAAGATAATCAGTCCACTAATTTTGACATCTATGTTCACAGTTCTTAAAAGATTTAAAGAAAAAAAAAGTGCAATGTGCTCCAACATCAAAACAAGGATAAATAATACCTTTGACACTGGTTGAACATCTGTAGCTTCTAATAGTCAGTGAAAGATAAGCTAAATAAGATAACTGAAAACACAAGGGTTCTGCTTTCAATGTAAGATATCAATATCCATATTTCCCAAACAATTTATTCCATACAATAATCCTGATAAATAAAGGAAAAAATGCCTAAGCAAGGTTTGGTCAGGCAGACAACTAGCCGGACATGACTGTTTTGTATAAAACGACAGGTATAGTTGCTAAGGTAACCACATATTTCACTTAATGTGATTATAAAACACCTTAACAGATAAAGATTAAATTATAACCAACTTCTGTACCAGATGAAATCAAAAAACAGAATGTGCAAGAAACAACAAAGGGCAGCAGGCTATTCATGAAATCAGCCTTTTGTTCTCAATATTGTTATACAACCTTTTCCTCCTTCGGTGTGAATTTTCATCTGACCAACAACAGGCTTCCCAGAGAAAGCTGAAGTAGGATAAATAGAAGAAAGATCTTCTTTTTGCTTTGGCTTGGGTGGGGTGCAAATCCGCTGGTTGATGTCCCTTAGAGTCATATCTCCATTGACACCACAGGGTTTGATAAATGCAAATGGATAAACAACAGAAGATGTTGCTTTTGTTGGATTTTGCATTGTTGACTTCTTACCTGATATAAAGATTGTTTGTTAAAGGTTTATTTTAAGATTACTATTTGTAGCAACTTCACAGTTCACAAAAGATTATGTATATATACATGTGTTAATATGAATGTGAAGTTCCACTTGCTATATTCCACGAAAAGAAGTCTAAGAAGAGGAAGAACCTTTAAAAACAACATTTTGACTAGATCGAGAGTGACGCTGTTGAACCGCACTAGTCTCAGGTACTGGAAGGACTTTCTGAACAGCACTAGCCTCGGGTACTGGAAGGACTTTCTCAACCGCACTAGCCTCAGGTACTGGAAGGGCTTCTTGAACCGCACTAGCCTCAGGTACTGGAAGGGCTTCTTGAACCGCACTAGCCTCATGTACTGGAAGGGTTTTAAACAATCTCAATATTAGCAGATGTTAAATATAAACTAAATTAGATAATGAAAATAGAAGGAAATATATATAATCCATCAGAGAACAAGTAAAGAACATAGTTTTTATTCGCGATTATGATGATGTAAAATTATAGAACAAAGTACCAGTATTTTGAGCTTCAGATGCACTGGACCAAACCCTGTGTAAGCACAATATAATTGGAAAAATTAATTTTTCCTAACAAGATAATCACCACAAAGCTTCCAACAGTTTCATTAAATGTTACCAAGTCATGTCATGAAAAACTTACACATCATCAGGCTTAAAAAGGATCTCATCATCATTAAAGCAATTAGTTAGCCATCCTTCAGACGAATAATGCAGGCCCTTGGAGCCAGGCGATGATGTATCTCCTGAAGATCATATATTGTAGCAAGTTTAGATTCTAAAATAACATCAATCTAAATTCATCTCAGGACTGCAAGAAACAAACCTCCGGAAACCCACTGCGGCAAATTTGAATACGCCTGTTCGAGTGCATACTCTATCTCCTAAACATAGATCATGCCAAACAGATCTCAGCACTAGCCGTACACCCAAATAAAATTAGAAAAAACACCCACCGATGCAGTTGTTTATTTAGTTCTGCTCATGGTCAAAAGAATACCAGCAACTGTACTTGCCATTATATATTCGGAAGTAGATATTACAAGTAATAGTAAATGATTAAAATTATTCTGTATTATTATACTTCAGAGGCAGGATTAAGCTAGTTCAATTATTTGTATAAATTTTGAAGAAATTATGAATAAAATTGTTGGATACAAGAAATTATAATAACGTAATATAACAATGCCGCCCAAAACAAATTAGGAGCAAAAAACAGGAAAAAGGAACTGCATAACTTCCCACAATTCTTCTTCATCCATCCTCGTCAAGGAATAAGGACAAAGCTGATGGGAGAAAAAGAGGGGATAAAGATACCTAGTACTTTTCTTGACAGTAGAAGCAAAGTTATGTCGACAAGAAACATCACCCTTAATCATAAAAAGGATTAGAGATCTATCGCATTCAGTATTCATAATATGGAGGCAAAAGACTCCTACCTCCATATCTAACATGTAGAATCGCCCCCACGGACCCGCAGGAGGCATATAATATCTTGTACATGATTTCAAAACCTTATATATGTCTTCTCAATAATAAGAGAGAACCTGAAGGCCTCGGACAATATATTCAGATATCTCTGGTGATTATAAGTTGCGTATCAAATTGAACTACCTTATATTTGATTATATGGGTATCTATAGACATAATTTATATATGAAACAATACAAACCTTGTCGTCCAGGATGGGAAATTCTTCATTCCATTGAGGAACTGGTACGGCCTCGGATTCAAATTGAAGCATCCTACGCCTTTTCACTTGTGAAGAACTAGACATGTCTCCTGCAATTTGCATATATATTCAAAAGTATTAGGATCACCATTATCTACTTTCTGTTTCTTAGTATGCTCAAGGGGAATAAAGTTCGTATGATAGGCTTTTTTTGGAGTAATATCATCAAGCACATATGATAGGCTTTCCTCACTTTAGCCTAATCCACTAGATATGCTCTTCGGTATATCTAGTTACCCAAAAAAAATGGGAGTACACAAACCAGCAATTACGACCATCAACATAGACAATTTTCATGCTTAGTCAGAAAAGTTTGAAGGGACTTACTGGTAAAGTCGCCATCTTGGAGAACAAACTCATCATCATTCCATTCCGACATTTTCCTGTTACCATCTCAAACAAGAAATATTAAATTGTTAGATATCCAAGTTATACATCACCTTGTAAGAACTAAGAAAACAGAAAACTTATTTGAGGTCCCATTATAATCTTGATAAATCAAATACTTTTTCTATTAAAATTATTTATTTAACCGCCAAGGAAATTATATTAGATTGCTGCCCAAAGAAAATAGAAAGAAGAAACAGTGAAAAATTGGCAAAAATACCACAAGCCTTGAACTGAAAATTGGCAGAACAAATACAAGTTACTAATAAAAGAAGAATACATAAACTGGCAGAACAAAAACAACTTACATAAGCTTAAAAGAAAAATACACGAAAATAACATTAATATCAAGCGTGAATATCTCCAAAAGTTTACTCATGATGGTCATGTTCGTTTTGGGAGATTATAATCCCCGGACTATTACCATATCAATTTATTCTAAATTAAAAGGGCTATTATCGCATTATACTAGATTTCAATCATTTTTTCGATTCATTACTTATGTAACCGTAATAAAATCTGTTTTGGGTTTCAGATCCCATTATACATGAACTAAAAAGATAATTTGAATGTAATGCACGGGATAGTAATACTTTAAATCCAAGATAGTTAAGGTAATAGTCTGGGGACAACAATCTTTGAACCAATCTATTTCATATTTAGCAAGTGATATAGCAAGGCACACAGGCACACAGGTATGTCTAAGGTTAACTATCCATAAATTTTACTCTTTTGAGGATCAAGCAACAGCTACATAGTCCTCCAATTCCAAGCCAATACACAGTGCATCAACCACAAAAAAAATATTAATGATACTTCTAAAACCACAAAGAGGGTACTACATTCTAACTTTATAAATCAACTCAATTGACATAGTTTACTTACAATATTTAAAACATATTTAATCTATTATGACACATGTAGGGATGTCAACGGCTCAAATCCCTTTGGGTTTGTTAAAATCCAGGAACAGACCCATATCAAAACTAAAACTGAGTTATCAAGTTTCGGCCATATATATATAATTAGATAAAATATGACTAAAAATGAGTCGATATAAATTCGAATAATAAAAAAATATGCATAATACAATCAAATGTACTCGCAACTAAATTTTTAATTAAATCAAGTAAAAATAATCATAAGTTTTTGCTTGTTCCAATTAAAAATGTATTTATATATGTATATATTATAAATTTAAAACAATTTAAACTATTATACATTAATTAGTAAAATAATCACTTTTCGGATTATGGTTGATAAATGATTGCATTCTACAACTTAATCCAATTCTTAATATGTAATAATTTCACCAACTATATAAAAAAACTAACACAAGAACAATTTATTTATCATATTAAACTCATATTAGAACATAGTAATACTAAATATCACCTATAATATAGATATAATATTTTGCAAAATACATATAAAGTATAAAACATGAAAACTTAAAACCAAACCCACCCAATCCATCGGGTTCCAATATAGTTTGGGTTTAACTAAAAATCGAAAAATACTGAAATATGATGCAAACCAAACCAATCTGGAACCTGAACCAAAACCAGAATTATCTATGGAAAATAAAAAAAAATAAAAAAAATCTATTATATATCATTAAAAGTTACAATGTCTACTATACATTAATTTTTTTTTTTGACAAAACTAAAAAATAAATATTAAAACTATATAAATGGGCATCATACGTGTTTGAATCGGTCTTGGCTTCACTTTACATAGATGCCAAATCTAAACTCAAACATTTCAGACATAAGGGAAACACGCAAATCGGATTTAAAACTTAGATTTTGTTCCAATTGGAACGAATCGGGTATTTAATAATTGTCATACTAAAAACACACTTGGAGATTCTCCAAATGATCACTTGAAAAATTAGTATGTTAATCGCAAATCGGTCATGGTTAGATCTTTGAGCAAAATCTATATACACGTAGGATGTGAAATAAAACTACAAAAACACATAAGATTATATTTAAATGATAAAACATATAAGATAGACAAAGAAAGAGGGAGGGAGGGAGGGGGGGGGGGGAG
>PHNY01241045.1:28203-41291 GCA_003724115.2 Anethum foeniculum
CAAAAAAAAAAAAAAACTCTCTATAGTGATAAAAAGTCTCGGTCCCGTCTAGTAATAAGTAATACTATATAAACCCCTCTAATGTGATAACCTTTCTAAAGTGATAATTTTTTCCGGTCCCAACGATATCACTTTAGAGGGGTTCTACTGTATATACCAACCAACCAAACGTACCCATTACATACCGCATGAAGGGAGGGTATGATGTACGCAGCCTTACCCTTACTCAAAGGAATGAAGAGGATGTTTCCACAAAGACCCCGGCTTGTGTGTGTATATGAGTACGGTACAATTTTATAAATAATAGGCAATACACCATACCAATAGTGACTGTCGTAAGTCACTTCTAGTCCCATATTGCACCTTTTGATGCCTCGAACTTAATTTTTCAATTTCTAATTTTATCGCTAGTGCTAGTGGCTTGGATAAATAAAACCTCTTATCTAAATGTGGCTCTTAATAGGTGTCTAATATATATATATATATATATATATATATATATATATATAATATTGATATTAAATATATACAATTATAGGTCTACTTACATTTTTTATATATGTTTTCACCTCTATTATATATACACATGAACTCTTAAGCTACATATTTGTACTTTCTGGTCTATAAAAATTTGTCTAAAATATATATTTCGATCCTAAATTACCAAGTGTTTAAGGAGACATAATGGTTCTTTCTTTTCCGTCATATGCGTTTTTTGTGTTTCTAATATTTTCTTACATGATACCACCCCAAATAAAATCTTATACTTTATAGAATTTTCATAAAACATAGTCAATAGTAAGTTGTATAGGAAAATGTTATTCTATATAGTATATATTTAATAAATAAATTATAAAAATTAAGAAAAATATCTATAGTAACTGACACAGCCAATAAATTAAAATCCAGAAATAATGCGATTTTTTCTTAATACAGATGTAAGATTTAATTATTATAGGTTAGAAAATTCACGGTCAAATTGGTCGACTAAAGGTTGAGAATATATGTGTGACAAATCTTCTGATTCTGATATGCGAAAATTTACTTCAATGGCTTTTGTGTTCTTATAGTAAATTTTAAAGGGTAGCAAGATATAAAACCTTTTGTATATGTATTTATGTTTGCATTTGAAAATATTGTTTGGAAAAGAGTTGTTTAAAGCACAGGGTCCTACGAAGCCTAATATTAATAGTAATATATTATTATTAATAATTTTTATAATAAATAACATATTACAATATAATTAATAATAAAAAACAATTCCAAAGATTAATATATTTAAACTGAATTAGTCAGTTATCATTACAAAAATATGCAAAATACATGCTTTGTTGCTTAGTCACAGAAAAAGAAGAATGAAGAAAAATATAATGAAGGCAAAAGTTGTTGCAACAGCGAAACAATTTGAGAATTGGGTCAATCTATATAAGTTTTTTTTATTAAAACAGGTCAAAATGGATTCAACATTAACAAGGTATGTCTCACATCTGCCCCACTTTTAAGTTGCCTCACCTCGGAAGAGCGAGGCAACATCAATGTGTCTCCTTGCGCCTCTCACCTAGTACAATAGCATTTGGATATTTGAACTTTCTAGTTTTAGGAGATTTTGCTAAAATATCGAACAAAAAATGTCTGCTAGATATCTTAAAGTTACCTGAACCATCCTTATAGTTTATGGATTAACAAATTTAAATATTATCATAAGGCCCTGCATATCTGAATAGTTGCATCAAGTATATTTAAAAAAAAATTGGCTAATCAGTTCAATGAAGGCCCAAACTAGCCAAAGAAGATAGTAAGAATACACTGAACATTTGACGAATATCAAATTCAAGCAACCCTGCATACGAATATTGGCAGAACAGATACAACTGATCTTAGCACACAAGAAAAACACGCGAAACAACACTAAAATCAAGAGCGCGCGAATATTTCATAATCTTTACACGTAAGCTACTTCATTTCGGGCAACAGACACAAAAAGGTTAGCAAATACATATACCACTACTATTTCCGGAATCAAGTAACTAGTTTCCAGTCCAATCCTAATGCAAAACATATCGCATAATCAATTACACAAAAGGAAATGGCACTTCCAAA
Source organism: Anethum foeniculum (assembly GCA_003724115.2). Lineage (NCBI taxonomy): Eukaryota > Viridiplantae > Streptophyta > Magnoliopsida > Apiales > Apiaceae > Anethum > Anethum foeniculum. The sequence continues at coordinate 30,304 of PHNY01241045.1, forward strand.
AACCACAGAATGGGCACTACATTTCAGCAACTCATAATCTAAACTCAATTTACTATAACCTTATCCTTAAATTAACAACAACTTAGCATTTCTAAATCACAATAAATCAAATTTTTCATTAACAAAGCAATAAAGAATCACAAAAACTAAGAAATGAAAATGACCCATGTAATCAATTTAAGAATTCAAACATTAATCTCAAAAGGGTCATGCTCAAATCCTCCAGACAGATAGTACACATAAAGATTGAAATGAAATTACAAAAACAAAGAACATGAATCATATACAACATATGTACATAAAATAAAAACAGATACATAGAGGTACTTGAAAGAAAGATTGATATACCTCTTAGTGTGTTTGATGAAGATATATATATATAATGATCGTATCTCGGCCGAAAAAGTTGAGAAATGTAAGAAAACTGCGCAACTCCGAATGTAGGGGAGGCAGAGATATAGAGCGGATTATGAGCCCAATACGTGGAGTTTATATATGTTCTCGTGGTCCTATGGGCTTGGATTTTTTACATTTTTTTAGGTTTTTTTTTTTTTGAGGTTTTGATGAAATTTATTTTTATTTTAATTAAAAAACGTCATTATGTCATACTAATAAATTGAGGATTTGGAAAATTGCACGCACTCTCCTGCTGCATTTGATTATTTCCATTTTATTAATATTTTTATAATTTCTATATTCTTTTACCAACAATGTCGAATGGATTTTTTGTCAAAATAAAATGTCGATAGGTTATTTTGATTACTAATATTTTGATTAATTTTGGAATTATTAATTAATATCTACTAATATGGGTGTCTTTTGTATGTAGAATATAATTTTTGACGCAACGTGATTTAAAAGGAAAAAAAAAAACAGCATTCTTCAATCTTTTATATACTGTGCTATTTCGGGTTCTAAACACAAAATGGTGAAACATTTTTATTTTACTAAATCAAATAAAAATATCATATCATTTTGTGATTCGAAATAAGTTTCCAAAACTCTCAGATTTCAAGTACGATTTTCTTGAGTTTTAGTAATAAAATTCAAATATAAAATTTATGCAGTTCATGGTTTTCACATAGTTGTATATGAAATATGATTCTCTATGACGGTTACATGTATGTGATTGAAAAGAAAAAAAAAATCGTCAACTTATTGCGTTGTTTTAAATTTTAAACACATAAAGGTAAATTATTTTTATATACTACATACAAAAACTCATATCATTTCATTATAATTTTTCGAAGTGAATTTGTGAAACTATTAAAATCCGAGTCTAATTTTCTTGAGTTTTAGTGATCGAAATCTAAATTTTCAACTTATATGGTTCATCATTGTTATTGAAAGATATCATATATAATTTTTATTTCATTTTCTGAAGTTATTTATTCTGTAACATTTTGTTGTATTATATCATCAATGGAGGTCATAACTTATCAAATAAAGAGTTAATAGAAATGATAATAATTATCTATTCGGCTTTACAAGTTTCTTTCACATATTAGGATAACCACCGACCTCATTCTTCTCGAATCTATTTTGATAAGAACGTTCATCGACGATTGTCCTATATATTCTATCATTTCCCTTTTATTTCCTTGCACGTATATTTTTATGTTTGATTACATTCTTATTTTGCGTTGTTCATTGTGCTGTGTATGAGTAATTTTTGGTGTGTGTACCTTTCCATGTATGCGTGTGTGTGTTTTTTGTATATATATAGACATATACTGTATGCAATGCACTAAGCCGAATATTCACGCAAACAATATTTCTGCTTTAAAGAGTAGGGATATGTGTTGAATAAATATAATCCTCTCAAGCTCGCTCTCTAAGTGTATATGCTAGATATGTGTGATTTGGTTTAATTTAGTGATCCTTTCTTTCGATCTCATTCTTTATATTAGTAGGTTATGTAAATATTATCATATTATCTTGTGTCGGTTATAAGGCCGCAAGTTTTTATTGATTAACATTTAATTAGATACTAGTAAATTTTTCTAAAAAGTTCAAAAATATATTTGTGTTTGCATTCGATAAACTAGTACGACATTTCTTAAAAAATACATTGTGAATTTGATCAAAACATACATGATCGTACTAAGTACTAATATTGTGTTGAGTTGCATTTGCGAGTTCGATATTAAAACTTCACATTATAACAAGTTCTAGATGATCTTTTAAATAATTGTACGAGGTACCTAATAATAAATTCGTGAAGCCTTAACCCGAGCAATAATATCATACAAATGTGAAATCAAGACTTGTTGGACTTGTGAAACAGGTCTTAACGCTACAATACTATGATATTATCCGTTCTGGACCAAACTCAGTGCCTGTTTGGCTTGTCATTTGAGCCACTTAAAACTTGATAAAGCCCATTCAACTTTTGAACCGGTGTTTGGGTGAATTAGAAAATGAACGAAATAATGTCTTAAATGCTGAAAATCAGANTCGTTTCATTTTGCTTACCGTGAGCTGATTTTCCAATTACTTTGTTTTTATTATTCCCTCCATTCCACTAATATTGGTCACCATTCAAAATTCACATATTTAGCAATCAATAAAAAATTACCTAACTTAATCTCAAATGTTAACATATTTAGAAAAATTTAACATATTTAAATCTTTATTTGCTTTAATAAGGAAATGTGGCCAATACTTTTGAGACAGACGTAAAAGGAAATGTGGCCAATATAAACGGGACAGAGTGAGTATTAATGTATTACATAAATCTTTATTATTTGACTTAACTGTTAAATTATATTTATTCTACATAATATTAAATTAGATTAATGACTACATATTAAATGTGAATAATATATATTAGTTCGCAGCGCAACATTAATTAAAAGAGAGTTTTAAAAAATACGATTCTTTTATTTTTTTTTTGCAAAAGTATGTTTTTGAAAAATTTATATTTAAAAAATGTCAACTAGTATTCAAATGGTCCAAAATATCCACCCAGCGCACCATTTCTGCTCCGCGGATTTTAAAATTACTCTGTAATTATAATTTTTATTTTAGAAAATTTAAATATGTGGTCAGTGAATTCTAAAATATGTGCACAAGTACAAAAAATTATAATTTTTTTTTTCAATTTTGTGCTTTTAATTTTATATTTATGAATTAAAATCAATGTTAATATTTTAGTTTTTTAAAATAAAAATTTTAACTTATAAGTTAAATTTACCAAACACATCGCCAACTTATACGTAACTTATACGTAAATTTATGCAAACATCAAAATAACTTATGAATTTTAATTTACATATCACTTATATGACACTTTTCAACTTTAAGTTATAAGTTACTTTTTTTAAGAAATCCCAAACGGCCCCTCACTCTTATTTAAATTTATACATATCCTAACAGGTCTTATACTAGTAGAGTTAACTAACTGATTAATAACTAGCAATATGCACTCCCACAAATGAGGTAATACAGTCAAATTTGCCTTCATTCTGTGTAATTTGACTCTCTCTTGACCTATACTATTAAGTTCACCTTGCTCTCTAACTTTCAATCGGCAGTCCACCTACCTTTCCTTAAGCTATCCTGTATACCCTATTTGCCGCCTATGCCTATTTTGAGTTTAAAATTGTTGCATGACATCTTATACCTCGTTGAACTTGCTTAATAGACTCATATTGCACAATAATATGATATTGTCTAGTCCGTGTATATTTGTTTTGAGCTACTCTCAGAAGCCTCGTACCACTGAAGAAGTTAACTAGATACTTGTTAACTAGCAATAATAATAATATGTCCGTGCACAACTCCCATATTTTTTGAATAAAAGTTTGGGCAATATAATAATGACAAATTCCATTATATTTTCACACCGTTTAAATATAAAGTGGAAGTATATTCCATTATTAAAACCAAATAATAGGGTCAAATTCAAATTCTTTGCTGTTAAAAATATATTAAATTAAGATTTCCGTTGAAATATATTGAAAAAAGACATACTTAAAGGATAAAATATATAATAAAATTTTAAATTAATTTTGTATATTACAAAAAATTTCATGTGCGAAGCAGGGCCAAGATTGCTAGTCCCTTCTATATATTCACAAAGATCATAAATAATATATTTTATAAAAATGATTTATGTTAAATGATATCAATTTTTAATCATTTTCTGAAGGCCCGTGTTTAATTTATAAAAGACTAAAATATCAACTTTTCGTGCATTGTAAAAAATTGTTCATCCTTTTGGAGGCCTTTGTTTAATTTATAAAATATTAATACATAAACCTTACGTGTGTTCATTATAAATCATCAACTTATAATAATTTATAATGTATTAAGAGTTTTTTGTTTAATTTTTGTGGAGTACATTCTAAAAGACCGTTCATCCTTTCGTGCAAGTGCAAATCTAATACATCAACCACTCTTAATCTAAAAAAATAAAGCTAAATACAGTATTAATTTTGAATAATATTTCTTAACAAAACCACCTTTTGATTATCCATCCCGGTTCATGCACAACCTGCCTTACTAGCAGATACAACTAGCTTATGATTTGTATATTCATACCATGATATGCATGTGTACCTACCCGTGGACTTTCATTTATTTGCACATGATTTCATTATTTCACGTTGTTTGCATGTTTGAACTTATTGCTTCATTTAACAAAAAAAGAATTAAAATATTTTTAATCACAGTAAATCGTTTGGGTAAATGCTTATGACGAGTATGATTTATTACTCTATCCGTCCCATTTTAACTGTTTTTGATTTTTTAGCACGTAAAATGAGGTGTTAAAATTCTTAAACATAATTATTAATTTTATAAAAATCAAATTTTTTTTCCAAGTATAACCAGTACTTTTTATTATTTTGAAATTCATGTCAAAAAGTCAAACAAAAAAGTATTATTTAATAAAGAATCATGGCTGCATGGCCCACAAGTTTGTTCACCAGACCTCAGTTGGGTGTTCAAATCTTCTTCATCCTTATAAATCCTACATAAAACAAAACATAAATCCAATTGGGGTTTCTCTTACATATTTCCAAGATTTTGAAACCTTAATTTTCCCAGCATAAAGTTTTAAGATTAAGACAAATGGCTTCTATCAATATGTCTTGTCCCTCATCAGCTTTTCCCAGATTACAGTAAGTTCAGTTTGTTAATCTTTGTTTTGTTTGATATTATTGATTGCAAATGTGTGTATTGGTATGTTTTATAACCCCTTTTCTTGATTTTGTTTATAATTGATACAATTGCATGAACAATTGTGTTTTTGTGAAGCTATGTATTGGTGTTGTCCTTTTGTTATTTTAGTTAGAGTGAATAAGAAGAAAAAAAAATGTGTTTTTTGATTGACTTCTAGATCCAAATTTATAATATAGCTTCAATTTGGTGTTTTTACATTGTTTGTGTGATTAACAATGCTATTAAGAAGTTGCTATTAGTTGATGCAAGCTTGAAATGAAGACTTAAACATGTATGTCAGTAAATTTACCTATGTTGTTGTTGTGATAAGTCATGATTGTAGTTTAAGTAGAGATGGGGGTTGTGAAGGTTATGTTAATTTGATTAGAATGTTATTGCTCCTGGTGGCATCAGTACGGGTGTTTGAGAGCAACACTTATTTTGGTTAATTGGTGTTTTTTTGCTCAAACTGACGGCATATATGGTCAAAGTCATTTGCTTTTTGTTCATTGGTGGAAATCTAGCTTGATCTAGCTCCTAGGAAATAAAATAGAGATTTCTAGATGTCTATGGACAGAATGAATGTACGATGTAATGCAATTTAGAAGTTTTGATCTGCAAGAATGGTCTACAGCATTCATTTCTTTTTCGGTCTTTGAAATTTATGTGCAAGAATGTTATTCAATAGTATTTGATTACCAAGTCTTTATATGTTCTGATGAGAGTCTTATATGCAGGACACCGAAGGTCTTTTCTTTGTCAAATGCACAACTCATAAATCTGGCTGATGCAAATGGATTTACATCAGACTCTTTTAGTCCGGTGGGTAGTAGACCTGGGTTTGGTATTAAAGCTAACAGCAAATTCAAATCCACTCTACCATCTGGAGATGGTGGCTTGTTTTCTCATCCTAGATGCTGGAGAAGTGCTCTGCATTGTTCATCCTCAGCTGGGATTGAGATACAGCCTGATGCAACAGCTCTGGGAACACTTTCAGCAGATATCACTCCTTCAGGCAGTACTTTCCCTGTTGACAGTGATGAATATGACCTGGATCATCCCACAGTTGGTTTGTCATCCATTCCAGAGGCCATTGAAGACGTTCGTCAAGGAAAGGTTGGTTCTTTCAAAGTTATATTAGACACTAATTTTACTATATATACATGTGTGTATAAATTTTGTATGCTTCATATTAAAACAACAGATGGTGGTGGTGGTAGATGATGAGGACAGAGAAAACGAAGGAGATCTAATTATGGCTGCATCAAAGGTCACACCTGAGGCTATGGCTTTTATTGTGAAACATGGAACTGGAATTGTTTGCGTGAGCATGAAAGAGCAGGACTTGGAGAGGTTGCAGCTTCCTCAGATGGTTACTCATAAAGATAATGAGGAGAAACTTACCACTGCATTTACAGTGTCAGTGGTATGTAATATCCCTTACTAGCCTTATTTTTACATTAAGATTTTATTCTCATATTATTGTATATGTTGTGGTCAGTAGTATGGCCTTTTCTTTTTGTAAATCTTTAAGTTTCTTATAATGTTTGAGTGCAAACCTGAAATTATAATTAAGCGCAAATCTTTCTTTGAAAAGCAGTAGCATGATAATTATTAATTATTGATCGGATTGTAATAAAATTTATAATAGGGTTCACTTCAGCATCAATTCTGCTGACACTTGCATCTGCTCATTATATCCTGTAGGATGCAAAAAAAGGTACAACTACAGGGGTATCAGCTCGTGATAGGGCAACAACAGTATTGACCCTTGCATCCAAAGATTCAAAACCAGAGGATTTCAATCGTCCAGGCCATATATTTCCATTGAGATACAGGGAGGGAGGTGTTTTAAAAAGAGCCGGTCATACAGAAGCTTCTGTTGATCTTACTGTGCTGGCTGGACTTGAACCTGTTTCGGTTTTATGTGAGATTGTGGATGAAGATGGTTCTATGGCTCGATTACCAAAGCTTCAGGAATTTGCAAAAAAAGAGAACATAAAAATTGTGTCAATTGCTGATCTTATCAGGTAGGCTAGGATATCATCCTGTGGTACATTCTTCACTGTCATAACACAAGATTTGCAAACATTTCTTTGACTCCTCAAAGAAGTTTAATGAGTTTAGACTTTAGAAATTCCCTGGTTATGTGGAGTTGTGGCTTTAAGAGTTATAGAGTTCTCATTCTTTGTTTCATATTATGGCCTATATATTCAATCTTGCTGCCACTTACATTTAAAGTTGAAGCTAATGATCTTGTATTTAATGGTACTATTATACTTAATAACATCAGAACTGTATTAGTTAGTACTTAGTATCACTTTGTCGTCTTATATGAGAAATTTACCTTGGTTTTGCACTTATGCTACAGGATATAATGGGCAATTTATGTCTAATTAGAGAATTTAAGTTCTCACTAGTCCATGTGTGTTAATCGCGTTACTGTTACGTCAATCTTTTATTGTTTTGTTTTAGATGGTTAAAATTTAGACCTAATGTTTATAAATAGATCATATGCGATCTATGAACTTGTATGGACTTTGGTGCTACCAAGTTTTGGTAAGGATTTTTGTTTTGCAGATATAGAAGGAAGAGGGATCACCTGGTGGAACGTGCTTCTTCCGCAAGAATACCTACAACGTGGGGACCATTTACTTCCTACTGTTACCGGTCGATTATAGATGGGATTGAACATATCGCAATGGTCAAGGTGAGTTAAATTATTATCATTTCCAATCGCATGCACTTCTGGGTAATTATTAAACAAAGCTTTCCGTCCATGTTTTGTATATTTGCAGTTTTTTTCTCTATATTTGATTGTTTACGGTGGACTTCAATAAACTGATAGTACAGTTTAAATAAGTAATTTGATACTGCATTCAATTTTTTTGCATCTATTTATTTCATTTTTCCCTTTTGTCTTCTTCAAGGTCTATTTGTTGTCAATAATCTCTGTATGCATCTTAGTTACAGAAAGAAAAGTGCACAATTTAAATGAATGTGTATAATTATTCAATGTTTCGCTTTTTTTACTTAGCAATATATATTTTGGCTGGAAATTTGAAGTAGCAGTGTGGTACTGGGCCTATGTTCAGAGTGTTTGTCTGTATTATACAGGGTGAAATAGGGGAGGGAGTAGATATTCTCGTAAGAGTACACTCCGAATGCCTCACAGGAGATATATTTGGGTCCGCAAGATGCGATTGTGGAAATCAGCTTGGACTGGCAATGCAACAAATTGAAGCTGCAGGAAGGGGTGTGCTAGTTTACCTCCGTGGGCATGAAGGAAGAGGAATCGGATTGGGCCACAAGCTCCGTGCTTATAATCTGCAAGATGATGGACGCGACACTGTTGAAGCGAACGAAGAGTTGGGCTTACCTGTTGATTCAAGAGAGTATGGTATCGGTGCTCAGGTACTGCATTAGTACCTATTTTCATCATTAATAACTCAATTCAAGTATGGTGATTGTATAAACTTGTTAAATAGATATAGATATTATAAAGGAATCATGCAAGTACTATGTTAACAAAATTACTTTACCGTAGCTTTCTCCTCATTTATATAGAAATTGACAATTGGCATTGAAGTGAAGATCATTAGATAATTAATTTATTATGGTGTCCTAGTGTAACCTTATGATGTGAAAATTTATTAATCTATCTGAAAGAAGTTGGCAATCTAACTATGAATTACTTGGGCTATTCCCTGAAGTTAATTATGGAATAACTCTGCTGTCTTAAACATCAATGGCTGAGCCATATTTCATAAGGTTGAAAGAACATATATATTTTTACTCTTGCTTCTCAGTTGACTTTCTTTTTCATTGCAAGTGTCCATAATACCCGCCTCGTCAATTATGAACATGAAAGTTTATATTCTTTTCATTGTTCTATTACAACAGTTAACTTCTCTAGTTTTCAGCAATATCTTCGTTTATAATACCTACCTTTATGATTATTGCAGATACTAAGAGATCTGGGGGTTCGAACAATGAAACTGATGACAAACAACCCAGCAAAATATATAGGACTCAAGGGTTATGGTTTAGCAGTTTCAGGAAGAGTTCCCCTAGTGACCCTTATTACAAAGGAAAACAAGAGATATCTTGAAACAAAACGTGCAAAAATGGGTCATGTTTACAGCCAAGGATTCGATAGCAAAGCCAGCAAACTTGTCACTGAAAATGGCAAGCCAAGCACCGGAGAGCCATCAGATTTGTAATGTGCTTCCTCCATTCAGAAAATGAAACAACTGGGTTGTTAGATAGTTTTCTCTTGCTAATCAACCCAAAGGTAATATGTTATATTAGTTCATTCATTATATTCAGTAGATCTTTTTCACGAGATGGTATATTTATGATACAATACTAGTATCATCGTTGTTTTTCCCAAAGGGAATATTAGCCATGACATATTGGCAGAGTTGGAAGTTGTAATCTATTCTGAAACCTGGATTTGGGTGTCGGAAACATAGTGTAATTAGCAATAGTTCTGACTTGTGTCTTAAGCTTAATAAACTATAATGGGTCTTTCTAGTATGTGCTCAAGGGCACACTCTAACAACTATACGAGTTAATGATTTTAATTGAGATATATTTTTGTGTGTACCGATTACAGAGTGCCCATTATTATTTGTAAGAATGTCGTCAATCAAAATCAGCTAACTAAATATCAATGGACACACATCAGAAAAACCGAACTAAGCCAACTAAAGTGTGTCCAAGACATAAGAAAAACCAAACTATAATATCTGAGTGATAAGGAATATACTGAAGGAGGTAAAATGCAGCATGAGGAGTGACGTGGCATGACAGCTGGAGTTAGTTAGATAAAAGCTTCTAGAAGGAAAGTTTGTTACAGTGTGGTTACTACTGCTAGTTTGTGTTTGTAGGGGTATATATGTATGTAATCAGACTAAGAGAGTGGTTGTTCATTTTTCATCTTTATCTTTCTTCTTCTTTGTAAACAATATGTGTTGTTCAATATGATCTGAGAGTTCATCTTCACCATTTCTGTCATGGTATTAGAGCTTCAGAGCTCCGATCTCATTGATTCCGCTCGCTTTAGTGTTTAATTGTAATCAATTATGTGTTAATTGCTTGTTCATCGTGTTCGTCACTTGTTTGCTGTGTTCGTTGTGTGATTTTTTTCGAGTTGTAGTCGTTTGCAGTGTGATCTCTACTTCTTCTAATGGCTGCAACATATGCTTCAGTTGCTGCAGCATCAACTCCATCTGCTACAGCATCAGTTTCATCTGTGATTGATGTTAATCATCAATATTATCTGCATCCGTCAGACAATCCAGGTATGATACTTGTGACTATCACTTTGAATGATCATAACTATAATCAATGGTCAAGATCTATGCGAATTGCTCTATCCTCTAAGATGAAGCTTGGATTTATCGACGGTACTTATGCTATGCCTGATATGACCTCAAATCTCTTCATTTACTGGTCTCGTTGCAATGATATTGTAATTTCCTGGTTGTTAAATACTGTTTCGACTGAAATTAGACAAAGTGTTATGTACTTGAATACAACGAAAGCTATTTGGGATGATCTAAAGGTGCGTTTTGCTCAAATGAACGTACCTAAATTGTTCAATCTTAGAAAGGAGATCTCAACTCTTCAAGGAAATTTAGGCATTTCTGCATATTTCACTAAATTTAGGACACTTACTGATGAATTGGATGCACTTAGTGATCTGCCTAAGTGTACATGTGGTAAATGTGCTTGCTCTATCAATGTGCAATTGCAGAAATTTACTAGAGAAACTAGGTTATCGCAATTTCTGATGGGATTAGGTGATCACTATACTA
>PHNY01241045.1:52138-68080 GCA_003724115.2 Anethum foeniculum
TATGTTTTTTATGTTAAACAGGAACTTCTCAAAAACCATGCTTATCTAGAAAAAGAACTAGCAAAAGAAAGAGAAATAATCAGGACTTGGACTAAGTCAGGAAGAACAACTCAGGAAATACTTGAAAATGGTTATTGGAAATCAGGATTAGGTTATGTGAAACCTAAAGAAAATAAAGCTGAGATTAAGAAACCATTAACTCTTGACGGAATTATAAAGAAAGATAGATCTAAGCTTACGCCTGTTAAGTTTAACTTAAATACTGATAATGTGAAATCAGTAAATAAAAAAGGATCAACATTAGAAATTAAGCATAGCTTAAATACTAATAGCTCTACACAGGTAAAAGCTGAGACAATAAACATTGGTTTAATCACAGAAGCAAATTAAACATAAGTTAAAGGAAATCACAAAGAAAAATAAGGAAACACAGCCTAGAAAGAATAGGAATGGAAAAGAAGGAATAAATAAAGAAAATAATTATAGACCAATTCCTAATGCACCTAGAAATGCTTGTTTTAACTGTGGTAGTACTGATCATATTTCTGTGAATTGCAGGAAGAATAAAGATATCACAACTGTCAGACCTAAATCAGAGTTTAGGGATAGGACAGTTAGATATAGGCCACATAATCCATGTTTTTATTTTGGTAGTATTTGGCATTCCATTTACACTTGTAAAGAGTATCACAGTTTGTATTATAACTATTATGAACTGAAACCCTCTTTGAAAATCAATAAAGTTAATTCTGCATGTGTAACTCCTGATATCAGTGTTCTAAAAATCACCGAGTCGGCCGAGTACTCGTTTTTAACCCCCCGTCCGATCCGAGTTCCGAGTAATCGGGTTCAAAAACAATTTTATAAAGAACAGGTCAAAATTCGGTTTGACTCCGAGTACTCGAAGTCAAACCCAAGTTTGACTTTCTCAAATTTTTTATTATTTTATTTTAAAACTATCCCGAACAAGACCAAACGTGAAATATATATTAGTTTTTTTGTAAAGTATTGACATTTATTAGAAATGATATGTGTTTTATTATTAAAACTTATATTTGATTATTCCGTAAAAAAATTGTCAAACAAGCAATCTATATTTGAACTCTATTATTTTGAGTGTAATTAAACCATTAGTAGTATTAGATTATTTTATTTTTTATTTGTATATATGAGAGGAAAAATTAATAAAAAGTCAATAGCCGATTAGTTATCCGAGTACTCATTCCGAGTACTCTCCGAGTTCCGAGTACTCGTTTTTCTAGGAACAAAACCGAGTCGAACCGATTTCCGATTTTTACAAACTTGCCTGATATTAAGACTATTAGCATAAACTCTGATAAAAAGTCTTCTGCTGCAATTGTTAATAAACTTAATAAGCCTAAAAGATCTAAGCAATTCTGGGTCCTTAAAAACTCTAACTAGTGGCTTTACTGATTGCAGGGTAACAAGAAAAATATTCTAGTTCTGGACAGTGGTTGTTCTGGACATATGACTAGAAATAAATCCCTGTTATCAGAGTTTAAGGAGAAAGCTGGCCCAAGTGTTTCTTGTGGAGATGGTAACACATGAAAGACTATGGAATATGGTAAATCAATCTTGGAAATGACATCATAGAGAATGTAGCTCTAGTTGTAGGACTCAAGCATAATCTGATCACTGTGAGTCAAATCTGTGACAGAGGTTATCATGTGGATTTTTATGAAGATCATTGTGAAATTGTCAGTATTTCAACTGGCAAGATTGCTTTGAAGGGTTACAGACATGGTAACATTTATGAAGCCAAGCTTTTTATAAATACTGATAGCTCAGAAATTTATTTACTGAGTAAAGCTTCAATTGAAGAAAACTGGAGTTGGCATAAAAGACTTTCTCACTTGAATTTCAACAACATTAATGAATTGGTGAAGAAAGATCTTGTAAGAGGACTGCCCAAAGCACAGTTTACTCCTGATGGTCTTTGTGATGCTTATTAGAAGGCCAAATTAAGGAAATCTTCTTTCAAGAGTAAGACTGAATCCTCAATTCTTGAGCCATTTCATTTACTACATATTGATCTCTTTGGTCTAGTCAATATAATGTCTATAGAAAAGAAGAGATATGCACTTGTCATTGTTGATGAGTACACAAGATACACATGGGTGTATTTTCTGCATAAGAAGGATAAAACTTCATCTATTCTTCTTGATCATATCATAGAATTGGAAAAAGGATCAAAACACACTGTAGAGATTCTTAGAAGTGATAATGACACTGAGTTCAAGAATTCAATCATGGAAGAGTTCTGTAAGTCAAAAGGAATCAAACAGGAGTCTTGAGGTCTTGGAACTCCACAACAAAATGGAGTTGTTGAAAGAAAGAATAGAACTCTCATATAAGTTGCAAGAACCATGCTAGAGGAAGCAAAGTTGCCAACTTATTTTTGGGCAGAAGCTGTGCAAACTGCTTGCTTTACTCAAAATTCAACACTGATAAATAAGCATGGAAAGACACCATTTGAAATGGTGAAGGAAAAGAAGCCAAATTTTAAGTACTTTCACATATTTGGCTATAAGTGTTTTGTTCTCAAAACTCATCCAGAACAGCTGACCAAATTTGATCTAAAAGCTGATGAAGGTAATTTTGTTGGTTATCCACTATCAACAAAAGCTTTCAGAGTTCACAACTTGAGAACAAGGGCGATCATGGAATCAATTCATGTGTCTTTTGATGACAAGAAAATTACAGGTCTAAAAGATGCTTATGATCATGATCAACTGAGATTTGAAGATGAACTACCATATGCTGAATAGTTGAATCCTGATAATTCTGCAAATTCTGATAGTGCAAATACTGATATTTCATCAGACTTTGATGAACCATTATTTACTAATGGTAATCAAAATTCAAATAATGAAGCACATGTTGAGGGGGAGCAACATGATCATACTCAAGAGTCTATTTCAACTAAAGAAACATCAGAAGAAAGTTCATCAGATACTGATTCCACTAATACTGATGAAACAAATTCTGATAACAATGAAACACTATTTCAGGGGGAGCATCAGGAGATACTGAAGGTACTATTGAAAATCAACAAGGATACACTATGGATCATGGAGAATCTTACAATTCTAGAAGCCAACTTTCTAAAGCTAGGTTATGGACAAAGTCACATACACCTGATTTAATTATTGGAGATCCTGATAAAGGTGTACAGACTAGAAGAACTGTAACTGAAAATGAGTGTCTCTATCATTCTTTTCTATCTCTGAATGAACCTAAAAAAGTGGATGAAACTCTTCAAGATGCTGACTGGGTCACAGCAATGCAAGAGGAGCTAAATGAATTTGAAAGAAACAAAGTATGGACACTAGTACCAAGACCAAAGAATAGATCAATTGTTGGTACTAAGTGGGTTTTCAGAAACAAAACTGATAGTTAGGGCATTGTTACAAGGAATAAAGCAAGGTTAGTTGCAAAGGGGTATTCTCAGCAAGAAGGTATTGATTATAATGAGACATTTGCCCCTGTTGCAAGACTAGAGGCCATTAGAATCTTTTTGGCCTATGCTGCTCACATGAAGTTTAAAGTCTTTTAAATGGATGTGAAGAGTGCTTTTCTTAATGGTGAACTTGAAGAGGAAGTTTACGTTGAATAACCTCCAGGGTTTATTGATCCCAAGTATCCAAATCATGTCTTCAGATTGGATAAAGCACTCTATGTACTGAAACAAGCTCCAAGAGCATGGTATGAAACACTTGCTCAGTTTTTACTGGGAAGTGGTTTCAAAAGAGGTACAATAGATAAAACACTCTTTTATCTAAATCATGGTAAGGAACTGTTATTGGTCCAGATATATGTTGATGATATCATTTTTGGTTCTACTAATGACAAACTCTGTCAGAAGTTTACTAAGCTTATGCAGTCAAGATATCAAATGAGTATGATGGGGGAAATGAGTTATTTTCTGGGATTGTAATTGAAACAGACTGATGAAGGCATCTTCATTAGTCAAGCCAAATATACCAGAAATTTTCTTAAAAGGTTTGGAATGCAAGATAGCTCAACTACAAGTACTCCAATGGCCACAACCACAAAACTGGACTTAAACACTGGAGCATCAGTAGATATAACCAGTTATAGGGGGATGATTGGCTCTCTACTTTATCTAACTGCAAGTAGACCAGTTATCATGTATGCTACCTGTCTCTGTGCAAGGTTTCAAGATGATCCAATGGAACCTCACCTAATAGCTGTGAAGAAAATTTTCAAATATCTCAAAGGAACTATGAATCTGGGATTATGGTATCCTAGAGATTCAGAATTTAAGCTAATAGGTTACTTAGATGCTGATTTTGCAGGATGCAAAATTGACAGGAAAAGCATAAGTGGAAGCTGCCAATTTCTTGGAGGCAGATTGATTTCTTGGTTTAGCAAGAAACAAAAGTCAATTTCTACTTCCACTGCAGAAGATGAATACATTGTTGCAGGAAACTGTTGTGCTCAGATTCTTTGGATGAAGAATCAATTGCCGGATTATGGGTTAGAATATTCTAAAAATCCTATATATTGTGATAATCAAAGTGCTATTGCAATGACAGGAAATTCAGTTCAACACTCAATGACAAAACACATCAGCATCAGATATTATTTCATTAAGGAACATGTAATGAAAGGGACAGTGGAATTACACTTTGTGCCTACAGACCAACAGCTAGCAGACATAATCACTAGGCCACTGAGTGAAGCTACTTTTACAAGATTGGGAATGATAACTGGTCACTTCTCAAACACTGAAATATAGCTGCAAAGGTCTAAGGCAAATCATATACAGAGTTGGTATTTTCCTTAAAGTATTTATGAAATTGTACTAAATACTGATACCATGTTAGTAAATCTTGTTTCTTAAACTCTGAAGTTTTTGACATATCAGAGTTTGTAAACTCTGATATGAGTCAACAGTCAAATACTGACAGTCATCGGACTTTAATTTAAACTCAGTATTTGAAATTATTTATCTTTTTAAAGATGAATAATGTAATCATTTGATGTTGGATAGCTCATTAAACATGTTAGATTGGTGATCGAACAAACGGTTCATATGTTGTGTGAAGTAATGTGTAATCAGTTTGTTGAACTGTGCACGTTTAATTATTACCTTTTTATTTGTTCCACTAATTATGCAACAGCCGCTTAAAAGCTGACAGCTGTCCAAGCCCATGTGCCCATGTTCAGTAATGGTAAGAGAGAGGTAAATAAAAGTGTTTTTCAAAATTCTTTTTACATTCACTTTTACAAATTCTGTATCTATTCTCTCGTTTCTCTCTCTCTATTCTCTGTTCGAATTCTCTAAACTCTGAAACCCTAGATCTCAAATTTCATCAATTCACTAAATCAATGGCAACCAAAGCATTTGTTTTTGATGGGGCAAAGTTTGTAACAAGCCATCCTCGATAATAATGGAATCGATTGTGATTTCCATCTAATTCAAGATTTTCTTAAGTCGAGTGTGGTGGGTTTTGCTCTTACAAACCCACTAATAATTTCTGGAAGGCAAGTTCTTGAGTTTTGGAGAACTGCATCTTTTGATGATGGTGGTGATAATGGAACTCCAAGCATTGTTTTCTCCCACGGTGACGAACAACAGGTTGTCACACCTCAAACAGTTCGAGCAGCTCTTCATCTACCCGACCATGATGGGTACACCATATTCATTGGTGATACAGCCATAAGAAACCTCTTTACCCTGATTGGCTATGAAGGGTCTCTGGAAAAGCTAGGTCAATTGAAGAGGCCGGGTCTCAGAAAGGAATGGAATTTCTTCTTTGACTGCATCACAAGGGCCTTCTCCAATAAGTGCACAAACTTTGATGCACTTCCACAAATGTCACAGCAGATTGGGTATTCTCTAATATATGATTCTCATTATGATTTTGGTAATGTATTGCTAAAGTTTATAGGGGATAGATTATCTGATGACATAAACACCGTTTACTATGGTGGATTCTGTCAACTTATCTTTTCATACTGCTTTCTTAATGTAGAAATACGAATTGCTGATAGAATAGATAGTTTTAAATTAAATAAAAGGGCTTTTAAAGACCTTATCTCCAGAGATGGTAAGAAGGCCTCAGTGCCTCCATTTAGAGTACCTGCACAGGTCAAGCAAGTGCTTATTGCAGCTATGCCTACTGTGTATGGTGTGCAGAATGTACAAGGAGCTATGCTGCAGGCAGCCATAGGGCAACCTCCTGTAGCTAACCCCAGCTCCACCACCTAAACACCACAAACACACTCTACCTCAAGTGCCTCCCAAAAGGCATCTGTTGTAAAATAAAAGAAGTCAGGAAGGTCTAATGCTTCACAGCATGCAGGACCAAGGACTTCTCACAAAACCCTAAACATTGATAGGGCTAAGGGGATACAAGGTGTTCAACAGGCTTCTCAGCCTAAAAGGAAGTTGATTGATGAGGCCACAGACTCAGATGAAGAAGAAAAAGTTCCTCTGTCATCAAAATTCAATAAATTAAAGTCTGATGGGCCTACAGTAGCAGCTGAAGGAAATGATGGCCAAGGTTCAACCCAAGGGCCAGTCATAAAAAGGAAGAGGTTGTTTAAGACAGCTGAAATTGAAAAGAAAATGGCTAAAGATGTGGTGCCAAACTCTGATACTTCTCCACCTGAAAAGAGAAGACAAACAAGGAGCACCATGTCAGATATTGAAAGAGCAAGGGCTAGGAGGGTTTTCAAACATCACCATTATCAGCAGGGATTAGGCCCACAAGAACCTGCATCTCAATGTGATGTAGCAGCCACCATTGATCCTGTCACATAAGAACCTTCCGCTCAAAAGGCTGAAGAAGACATTGTCTCAACTGCTGATCCTGGAACCTTAAACTCTGATGCTGACTTCCAGACAACAAAACTCAAATCTAAGCTGAAAAAGAAAGTTGCTGAAGTCATGTTCTCTAAGATTCCTGAAGAATCCAACTCTTCAAATGAGGAAGGGGAGCCACAAGAATCTACATCTCAAAGGGATGTAGCACTCCCAGATCTTCCTATCCCACAAGAACCTTCATCTATAAAAGGTGAAGCAGACTAGGTAAAGACACCTGCAATGGTACTGGATACATCAGGAAAAGTTCATGCTGCTATGGAGGGAGCTGAAACAATACAAGTTTATGAAGCTATTGCAGTTCCTCCTGTATCGGTACTTGCAGAGGATGAACCTCTTCCAGAACAAACTCAAGGTATAAACTTTGATCACTTATCAGCTTTTACATATACTGATAGAGTAGTATCAGACTTTATCTATTTTATTACCATTCTCTTAAATACTGATGGAATGATCATGAACAGTCCACTATGTGGGTACCCCTATTCATGTGACTACAGTCCACTCTTCTTAGCCACCTCTTATTTCTGTATGACAACATATTTTTGAGCTTTTCTGTGAGTGTGTGTGAAAAGATTAAGTGCAAAACAGAATTTAAAGAGAGACAGGCTCCTGACCAGGCAAAAGGAGAGGTAGATGAGAGAATGAGAATAATAACTCAAGTAAGTAAACTCTGACTATTGAAAGTCATGAGATGAGAGAAGTGAGGAATGGTGAGACCACTTTTAAAAGAATAAAGAGACTAAGTTTTTATTTGTGTTAACTTGCAGGTGCTCAGAGTACTCCAGGAACATGTTCTGATTTTTAGACTATTCAAATACAGAAAACTCACTCTGGGTCACCAAAAGCTGATACTAATCCTTTAGGTATAAACACTGACACTTCTATGCTATTAAATTCTTTTTGTTTACCTTCTATGACAACACAAGGATATGTAGTAATGGGAATCTCCATTTCTACTGCAGCAAGTCCAACACATCCAATTCTTCCAAATTCTCCAACAAACACTGAAGCTACAATTGCAGTAGATGAAGATGCACTATTAGGAGGAAGAAATGCTGATGTTGTTGCTGAAGACTCGATAAAGCTTCTTGCTATTCCTGAAGGAGCTCAGGTTTTTACAACTGATGTTGCTGAAGAAGAAGGGGCAACTAGAGTTGAAATGTTAACTACTGATGATGTGGAGTCAGATGTTGGCTCACACACATTGGAAATGGATTTTGGTGATCTAAATCCTAATGCTGGAGAAGAAGTGGCACAGGTTGGTGATCTAAATCCTAATGCTGGAGAAGAAGTATCACAAATTTCATCTACTGGTGAATAGTCTCCAACAGGATCTATCAAGGTTTCTCTCCAGTCAGATGAAGATCTGAATGAGTTAATCTTTCCAGATGAGATACCTTAGAAGGAGAAGGAGAAGCAACAAGATGAATACTATTCAAATCTTCCAGTCAATCATAGGGTTGATGAATGGAGACAACTATGGAAGATTCCTGAGAGGCCCTTTACATACTCTACAGCTCATGATCACCTTCACACAGTTGAAGCACATATCAAAGCTCCTGCTTTATTAGCTCATCTCAAAGCCTCAACAATTCTGATCAAGTCTTTGCACACAAATCATAAGGAGGTCAGGGAAGATGTTGACAAAGCAAGGCAAGATTTTTCTGAGTTGAAGGTGAATCAGGACTTAGCTATGAAGAAGGCACTCAGGCCTATTACTGACAGACATACTGTAATTGAGAAGAAGCAGGAGAAGATGTCTAGTCAGCTTACTTCAATTCAGAACTCCATGGAACTTCTCCTATCTTTCTTCATAGATGATGACAAAAAGGGGGAGATAGTGTCTAAATCTAAATGCACTCCCAACATCAAAGGACATAAAGAAGATGATGATGATGCTGCTGATGGTGGAAATAAGGGAGGAAATCCATCCAGGAGTAATAAGGGAGCTGGTGCTAGTAGCAGTGGGATTGTCAAAACTGCTAGCCATGCTGTGAAAACCAGAGGAGGAGGAAGTGGTGCTGGCAGAGGAAGAGGAAGGACTCTGTCCAAAAAACAAAGACTGACTACTGTTACTACTCAAGTCAGAACTAAATAACAAACTCTGATAGTAGCAGATGCCGATGAAGTCCAGGCTGACAGGGTGATAAAAGCTGGTACCGAAGCTAGTCAGTTCATGCAAACTGTGGAAATTGAAGGAAAGTCAACTACACTCTACTATAGAGATCAAAAGATCATAGATGCTGATGAAGCTGTAGCTAGAAAGTTTCTTTAAGAAGATGGTATGGACTTGGAGCAGATTAGACAGATAGAAGCTAATTTTGCTCTTCTCATGTCAAATTAAATACTGATGCTGCTAAAGCCATTACTAATTCTCCTAAAAAGAAGATGACACAAAGGCCTAAGGAGAAAGGCATTGTGATCAAGGAAGCCACAAACTCTGATAGACCTATAACAAGATCTTAGGATGATAGGAGAGATAAGGGGAAGCAAAAGCTTGATGAACCTCCATCCAAATCTGTTCCAGTTTATATAGATCCAATTTTTCAAAAACCAGATACTGATTGGGTTGGAGCAGATGAAGATGAGAAAGAAGAAGAAGAAGCTTATTTCACTACCACAAAAACAGGATACAACATCGGTGCTCAGATATCGGTTGGTTAGGCGACCGATGTTACAGTCTCTTTAGACATCAGTTGTTTTTAAAACGACGTTACCGCGTGAATTAGACATTGGTCGAGAAAATAACCTTTGTTGATCATTATTTTTAAAAAATTAAAAACGTGACTTAGACATCGGTTTAAAAAAATCAGTTGTCAATCATTTTTAGACATCAGTTCAATATATAACCGTTGTCGATCATTATTTTTAAAAGAATTAAAATAAACCTGCGTGCCACTTCCCCCTTATGCCCCAAATATTACCCCCTTAACAACAAAATCATTTCCCCCTAAGTGAAATTTTATTCCCCCATTTTCCCCCTAATTCTCACCTCTCAGCTCTCTCCCGTACCTCTCTCTTTGTTGTCTCCCTATCTCTCTCTCACTCTTCCCTCTCGTCTCTCTCTTTCTATCACCATCTTCTTCTCCCCTTTCTCTCTCACAATCCATCTACAGCCCTAATTTACACCATCTCTCACATATTATTTAATACTCACCATCTCACAAATTCAAACCAAAAATCCTAATTAAGCACGAACCCAACTTGAAATTGGTTTGGTTTCTGCTGAATAATCGTCAAAAAGAATCATTTGGTATGGTTTGTATGGAATAAGTAAAATTTAATTTCATTTTATAATTTTTAATCTATCTTTGTTCACAGGTCTAGAGCTGCCCATTAAGCTTTTAAGAGACTTTGTATTAGTAAGAATCCTTCTTTTTCTTGAACTTTCTTTGAATAAATTTGTATATAGATATGTTTTTTTGAATATATATTTATGTCTTTGAATGTAAAGATTTGGTGGGTTTGGATTGTTGCGAAGATGGACTCTTGTTTTGGTGTTCTTGAATATGGGTTCTTGAATTTCAATGTCTTTTAATTTTTTGTTTTTAATTTAAATTTCTTAAATAGACCTAGAGCTTGGAGATTTATAGATTTTTTTGATTTTTATTTTTAGTTTTAGTGGATCTTATTTTTGTATTTTATTTCATAATTTCATTTTCAAGATGCTTCTTTAGTTAGAACATGAGTGTCGCGATGTATACAAAAGAAAGATCAACTTGGCTGTAAAGTCGAAGATAAAAGAATGAGGACTATGACCAAATATTATATTACCCTTCACCAGAGGTAGTTTGAATGATTTTTCCTATTGATGTCATGTGGTTTGTTTGGACCAATAACATTGATGCTACTCGTGTTGTCCATCTTGGTCTCATCTTAATATTGCACTATTATGGATCTGATATGACACTGCACTGTATATAGTTTAAATATGCCTTAATTGTTTGGTTAATAATTACTGCATTATGAGGTAGTTACATTATTCAGTGACTTAATCAAAGGGTAAATTTGGTATGCCTTTTGTGGATGTAAACATAACTTCAAAGATCATTTTAATTAGTGATGGTTTATTGCATCATGAATGATTTGAATATATCAGGTAATCGTGAATGATTTGAACAAATAAGGTTAAGGTTCCTTTGAAAAGAAACATTCCGGTACACGATTAAACAAGAAGGATTATATTATCATTTTTTTACTATACTTTCTGTTCATGCTCTTTCTTTATTTTTCCATTTTAACTATTTATCTCTTAGTGCAACAATCTGTTGATCTAATTTGTTATTTAATAGTGCAGTATTAGCCATATATATACATAAAACTTTCTTGTCCTTTTCCTTTCCCTGTTGGAGTTGTTTTGAGCATAACGTGTCACTTAGTATGCCTGTGCTGCCATTTGATGTTATTCTGATATCAGGTGGAGCCCGTATTTAAAATATCCGGATTGATCTCAACTTCCATTCGGATGATGATGGTGACACGTCTTTCCATAAAATATTGTATTTTCAATTACTGACATGAGAAACAGAGTTTAGAACTTACTTAAAGCTTATACTAACGTCAGTTTAATTTAAGAGTATGTTAATATTAGTGGTATCTATGTTTGGGCTGTGCTGAAGGATTATACAGGTACTAAGGAAAAAAAGTGTAGTAAAATAAAAATTCAAAAGTTCAAGGACTACTGACTAGTGGTGCAGAGCTATGGAGTTGAAAATTTTGGTTGAAAGAAAGACAATGGTAATTAAGGTCAAGGCTAAAGACTGTAACTGATCTTAAGGTCCAATAGCTCGAGACCTCACTACAAACAGGTAAACAAGTTTTTATGTTTATGTCTATTGCTAGTTAGTTGCATGTCTAATTAAAATTCTTTTTATTGTAATAATGTACTATCATTTCTGCTTTTGTTTGCAGTATGTATGGATGTCTGGCCTTTTCAAATTTTTGATTCTATGCAAAGGCTATTGTAGAGCTTATAAAAATGCAAGTAAGATCCCCCCACCCCCTCCAATTTTGAGAATGCAATTTTAGATTCTAACTTTATTTCTTTTTGTTGGGAAGGTAAATCTTTTTGGAGGGAAGAGAAATATGTTGTAACCATTGTTGTTACAAGGTACTTTTAAGCTTTATTATGTAACTGTCTATGTTATCTTATAACTTGAGTAATGTTTAATTTCTATTAAAAAAATTAATTCTCCAACTATAGATAGGAAATTAATTATTTTAATTCTAATAATTCTATTTTACTTCTCAACCAAACACTAAAGAGTATCGAAATTGTTTCATTCTTCTAAGATTTGGAAATTCAATTTTCATAAATTATATCGGTGGTTGGGATGGGGTCTACTAATTTCTAGTTATCCAGATATTCCTTAGTAGATTGCTTGTGGTTTGAGATTCAAAAAAGGTTATCATTTAAATTCTCCCACGTAAATCATATAGGTATATTTACTTGATAACTTAAATCCTTTGTTGCATTTTTTTACATATCTTAAAACTTTTTAAGTTACATATCACAGACATGGGCTTCTTGGGTATGCACTCTCCTAAATTTCATTACACTATACTTTTGTCCTTGTGAAACCTGTTACATGTGTTTTTTGTATTTGTTATTAAAAATTGCATCAATTATTACTCTAGAAATTAACAAATGTTTGTGCGTTTTACGTTT
The DNA here is from genome assembly GCA_003724115.2 of Anethum foeniculum. Taxonomy (NCBI): domain Eukaryota; kingdom Viridiplantae; phylum Streptophyta; class Magnoliopsida; order Apiales; family Apiaceae; genus Anethum; species Anethum foeniculum. The sequence continues at coordinate 64,684 of PHNY01241045.1, forward strand.
TCTTTCAATATACTTATGTTGTTATATTGATGAATGTTGTTTTAATTTTTAATATAAGTGTTAAATATTAGTGGGCGACCAAGACTTCATGTCTTACATACTACAAGAGCTCGACGAGGTGCCCTGGGAGGCTATCAACTTTATCCAGGACAAAATGTAATTTAGCAATCCTTATGTCTCTCAACTCTCAAATTAGTTTGGTTCAGACGTTGTAGGTCATGGTTGTTCTGGATGGAATATTTGAATGTAAATACTTGTGTTTAGGTTTGATGATGTAGTAGATCGTCGACTTAGTTCCTTGGTTGTTGGCTACTCTTGTTATCGTATATTTTGGGGTTAGGTGAATCTGGTTTGTTTGGATTATATAAATGGTAGCTGGTGTTGTTATTATATATTTTTGGGTTAGTTTGTTAGTTGGAAATAACTTGGATTGTAGTTGCTAACTAGCTATATTATTTGATGTTGAATTGGAGTTTGAAATGATAAATAATAGTAATTATTACATTTGTAATGCAAATTTTATTGGCTGGTTAGTTTGGTTTTTTGGTATGTGTAATCCAAATATTAGTTGTTAAAATATGTTTAATACATCAGCTATAGACCACAAAAATGATGTGAACAAAGTGATATAACAACAGTCTAAACTGAAAAGCTGATGTTAAAAAGCTCTATTACATAAATATCAACAACGACTATAAAAGAAAATCAATGTTAGAACAGATATTCAACAACAAATATTTTACCAAAACCGATGTTATACCACAACTTTAACAACGGTTCTATAAGAAAACCAATGTTATAACTACAGAACCGAAGTCTAACCGATGTCTTAACAGACTTTCCACCTCACACTTTGTTTGGGACCGATGTTAATACAAATCACAGACATCGAATTTTAGTTAAAAATCGATGTTATTGCCTTTTAATAGCTTGTGTGTTATTTGTTTAAATAGGTCTAATCTTCGTAATATAGCAATACTGAACTTCTAATTACTCAAATATACTACAAAATTGTGATACAGACATTATAAATCTTCTCAGAGCGTTGTGTAAGACTGCTTTAGACATTCGGTAAAACCCGATGTCTATGTAAAAATACCTTTAACATCACTCGCGAAGACATCACTCGTTTTTTTACAAAGACATCGGTTTTTACCCGATGTCTAAGGGCATATTTCTAGTAGTGTTTCCAAGTCAGTAAGAAGAAAAGAAGATCTATTCAAGGTGTTGACTGCGAAGATAAAGAAAATGAAGCTTCAATCACTGACACTGCTCAAATTGAAGGCACAAATACTGATAAACAGCTTTTGTCAACCTCTGACATTGCTCAAGTTGATCCTGATATATAAGTTTCAAACTCTAAAGTAGCAAATCCTGATCCTGATGTAAATACTGATAAAGGTGAGCTAAACACTGATACTGCAAATCCTGATCTCTCACAGTTATCTACTGCTGAAAAGAGAAAGCTGTTATGGAAGAACAAATCAGTGCCTCAGCTAAAGAATGATGAGCTATGGAAGAAAGTCTACAGTGACAAGGTGCTTGCAAGAAAACCTAAAACTAGAGACATACTTGGTATAGAATGAGAAAGAGTTTATTAAGGAGATGCTCTCATTATAAAAGACCCTACAGCTCTTACTGATGACCTAGGTGAAGAAATTCAGCTGAAGCACTTGCAAAAGGTGATTTCTATTTTTCTTGTGCTTGATCACTTTGATAGGAACACACCTAAGGAAAAGCTGTTGTATTTTCTATCTACTGGTAAAAGATTGAGAGTGTCTGAAGAGAATCTGCTTATCAAATCTTGGAAGGAGCTAGAGTATATTCATTATCTACTAAAGATCATAAACTCTGCTACTGCCAGATGGTCAGAATTTATAAAGAAGTAGATTTAGATAAAGCAAAGAGGTATTCCTTACAAAACAGCTTATCCAGTTGTTCCTAAGTATGAACTTCATGATGGTACAATAGCTGATATGCCAAGAGAAGGTGCTCAGATCACTAAGCTGTTGGGTATGAATGTTGTTACATTCAATCCAGATGGTAAAGAAATTGGAGTTATTCAGCTAGATTATCTTCACATGAGCAGAGCAAAGGTTCCAGACCTTAGAGCAGCTATTTATCAGATTGATGGTTCTACTCCAGAGTTAAAAGATCTCAGAATCAAGATGAAGATGTACTTGAACATTGCTAAAGAAAATCTTGTAAATAAATTCTTTTCTGAAGCAACTGGGTATAACAGAATTGTAGAATAAACTACGATTCTTCAAAATGTTGATTTGTAAATAAATTTTCATTCTTGTATTTAGATTTTAGTTTTGTCATCATCAAAGTTATGAACTTGTTCATATGTTCACATGTACAAGTCGGGGGGGGGGGATTGTTAGATAATTTGATGATCAGTGTTTAGTACTTAGGCAAATTTGAGTTTATCATCAGAGTTTGACAAATTGATATCAGTGTTTGATTTCAGTATTTATTATTATCAGTATTTATTCTGTCAGACTTTATGGAAGCAGTAAATCAGATTATGATTTATCTGATTGAAGATCTCGAAGATTGCAAGAATATGTCGGTTACTCAACATATGGAAATGAGCAATCAGTTATTGGATATGATCTTTATCTAGTCATCTTTATGTAATCATCAGTAGTAATTGATTGTGTAACTGTGTATTATATAAACACAGATTATGTTATCATTATAGGTGTCGATTATTGTTTTATCATTCTGTAAAACCTAGCAGCTCTCAAGGATACTCTTACATTCTTTGAGAGAGTTCTTTATAATATTGTAACAGTTTTTATTCATCAATATAAAAACTGTTTATCATTTTACTTGTTAATTTCAATTTGATTGTTATATACTGTATTCACNTTTTACATATTACAATGCGCAAGAATAGGGAAGTAAGTCCTTATGAAATATGGAGGAAAAAGAAACCAAGTAACCAACACCTGAAAGTGTGGGGGTGCCTTGCAAAGGTACTGATCCCTACACCTAAGAAGGTGAAGATTGTCCAAAGACTGTAGACTGTATCTTCATCGGATATCCTCCATATAGTACAGCATATCGGTTTCTTGTTCATGAATCCAGGATTCCCGATATTCAAAAGAATACCATTATGGAATCAAGGAATGCCTCATTTTTTGAGATGACATTTCCCTGTAATCCAGGAAACGAACGCCCTACGAAGTCCAAACGAACTCACGAGTCTATAGATGACAATGATGAGAGTGAAGAAAGTGAAGACGAAAATGTGAGGGTTGTGAGGAGCTGTAATAACCCAAATTTTTGTAACTATTCAAAACCCTGATGAATAGTAATTTTGCTGATTAAGAAATGTAATCAGGTCACACTATATAGGACGTCTTGAATGGAAATTCTGAGTCCGTAT
>PHNY01241088.1:1137-16780 GCA_003724115.2 Anethum foeniculum
GACCGAAGGGTCATTTACGACCAGACTTTAAGCAACCACTGTTATCGGTCGGAAATCGGTCGGAAATGACCACTTTTCCGATCATTTTTGGACATTTTCAACCATTTTTTGTGGTCAGAAATGTCCGCTTTTCTTGTAGTGTTAGTATAACAAAAATTTGAATTATCTCCATATTTTTAAGTACTACGCGAAAAAATCTCTATATAACATATAATAAAAGATGAGGTATGACCAACTCTTTTTTTTTTTTCACTAATTGAACACACTCGGGCAAATAACTTGTCTTTGACAGTTTCAAGCTCTTGACATCCTGTAGAAGAAGTGAGTAAAAATACCCCCTAGATTAAGAGATGTTGGGTATGTCACGGACCCTTTACATATAGCAGAACTCCAAAATGAAAATGATGATTGCTCGTGCAAACTGCAAAGCTGTAGACAGTGGTGACAGTTGTTTGTAACCTGCATGCATTCTACAATCTACTAGACTCTTCCATCACAATGCAATATTATTGCGGAGTACTATGGTAAATACAATTCAACGTAAGTGTCGAATACTATGACATGTTTAAAGTGTCTTTTTTCTTTATGTTAAGTGAAAATATTTAAAGTTAAAAGGTGCCTTGTGGAAGAGGATAAGGCGTAGGTACCGTGATAAATCTGATTTTGTCATGTGCTTTGCTGTCATCCCTTGTTCTTTTTCGCTTTTTATATAATTCAATTATTATAATAGACTAGCTTATAGATGCATCATAATTTGTTAAATTGTTCAATTTGTGAACTGTGCTTATCTTAAAATTATTTTAATCAATTATTTTTCAACGTCTTAATGTCATATAACATAATTTTTTTTTTTTTTGCAGTAGAAATAATTTTGAAAAAAAATGGTTATGAAGAATCATAACTACCAATCTATTTTATTTGTTTATTATAAAGAAGTGCAGTAATGCGGCAATAACTTCTTTTCTAATAAAAAATGAGGATATATATTTTTAATATTGTTGTTGTGAGGAATCGAACCATGTTCTTTGGTAAAATAGCATAAATAGAGAATATTTTTTAATATTGTTGTTGTGAGGAATCGAACCTTGGTCTTTGGTAAAATAACATAAAAAAAGAATATTTTTTAGCATAGATCCAACGGCATCCAACGGCTGTGATTTATTTACTAAAAATTTAACGGTTAATATTCTTTTTATGGTTGAACCAAACTACCAACAATTATACCATGTTTTGCTTATTATAGTTTAGTATAGATTAGGTTTTTTTCCCGCTTGGCATGGTGTGAATTTGTATTTTTTTAATAATTTTTTTATAATAATTTCAAATTATGTTTTAATTAGTGATTAAATAGTATAAAAATATCTAAATGATTGGTGATTCAATGGCCATTATATTTTTAAAAAAAGGTTTTTTTAATTACTTCCTCTTTTCTTTTTTTATTAATCGTATTACTGTTTTTGTCACAAATCAAGGAGAAACGATAACTGCTCTATCATTAATTTTATAAAAAAATTAATCTTATAACCTTATACTTAATGGTGTAAAAGGTAGTAAAAACGCATGCATGTGGCTATTAAATTTTAGTAGAAATGAAATGTAGTTAGCAATTAACTTTCCTTATTTGTTACCGTCATTAACTTTCGTTATTTGTTAGCAATTAACCATTAATAAAGATTATGTGAAATGGTTGGCAGTTTCACAAATTTTATTGAAGGATTTAAATTTATAAGTCAGAAATGAAGTGATGGATAAGAGTCAGAGAAGAAATCAAAAGTTATTTTGTCCTTGTGTGAAGAGTGAAAGAGTGGTTCTCCGTTAATTAAACAGTAAAAAACTGTGATTTTATTGTTCATTTCTTGAACAAACATTTTTAGGGATGGGTTCTAATGGTGAAAGAGTTCTAACTTTTTTAAATTTTGATTTTCGAAGATTTCCGCTTCAATAAAATCGTTAGTTCAGGGATAATTACCTATTTTATGATTTCATTTTTTGTATTGTTAACTAAGTTTGTGATATTTTATTTGTATTTACATGTGTCTTTCTAATGCATTTCATTTGAAAATTCATAGCGGTTATGAGCTCTAGGTGGACTTTAATAAAAAAACGGATATTAGGATTTTCCTTATTTTATAAGTATTTCAAAGCTTGGTGTTTGGGTGGATATAATTTCAATCGGTACATTAGTGGTGAATTTTATTGTGAAACTGAATATCCAAATACATATTACTTCAATAGCATGGTTCGATTTTTCATTTTATTGATTATTTTACTTTTGTTATAAAAAATTTCATTTTATTGATTATTTTACTTTTGTTATAAAATTGGATGATCTTTAACCTTTGATATTCCAGTTATTAATATATATATATAAGACCCTTTACTTTTCAATATCTCGTAACTTGTAGTCTTTTGACTTTTCGTTAGAAATGTAATTCACATTTGTACACCTATAAAAGGCACTTGTATGAACTTATTTTTGTATGAGTTTATTTGTGATATGAATAAGAATGATGTTCTCTCCCTTCTCTAATATATAACTTTCTCTATATTACATATATTATACATAATAATTTATTATTTTTATAACAAAACACATTTATTCCGAATACATATTTTTGTACTTGGTAGAGGCTTTTGTCATGAGAAATATATTTATATTAAATTAATAAATTTATAATTAATAAAGTTTTTAATGGTTGCAACGGGGCACTTGTTAATGAATGGTTACAACTGAAAGCAACATTTGTATGTGATATTATGAAAATGAAACTATATTCACCACCTTTTTATTGTAAGTGAACATATTTTACTGTTAGTTTTTTTTTTGTCAGTCATATTTACTATTAGTTTTGATAATAAATTATATTTAGAAAAATAAATAATAAGACCGTAAAAAAATTAAAACAAAGATAGGGAATTATAAGATTTAAAATTATATTATATAAATAACAATTTGTCTTGACGTATGTTCATGAATTTTAAACTATACAGCTTAAAACAACAATTTGTCACAAGATTTATCAATAATAAGATGAGACGTAAGTTGAATTCATTTTTTTTTTGGCATGTAAACTTAATCTTGATTTTCAAATTTCCTCGCAAAATAAGTATAAGACAAACCACTCTACTTAAAGAAAAAATTTAATGGAAATCCTACAACGTGTGCAACAATCCGAAATATTTCTATAATTTATATTCATAGCTTCTACCAAAATTATTATTAGTTCACCATTTTTTGAGGCAAGACTTAGGTTCACCGTTAACTTTCAAAATACTTGGGTTTAATTCTTATGAAAATGAAATTGAAAATTCCTCTTTCCTTTGTTATGAAATTGTTAGCTCTGCATTTTGGCTACTGATGAGCAGCAAAGGTGAACATTAAAAAGAATTTTTTATTAAGCATGAACTTGTAAACTTTCAAGGGGACAGATTCTAATATTATTTACACACTACTAGAATTTTGTCAACAGATATCGGTGCTTAGACATCGGTTGCAAAAGTCACCGATGTTAAATGATTTTTTAACATCGGTTAAAACTAAAGCGATGTTGAAACATATTTTTGACATCGCCTTTTTTTTTACCATTGTCTATATTCGGTTTTAAAAAAAAAATAAAAATTATGTGTATTACTTTTCCCCCTTCATTGCTGAAATATCCCCCCCCCTCGTAAACCCAATTCTTTTTCCCTCTTTAACATATTTTTTCAATTAACTAATATCCCCCCTTTTCAGACAAAAACACACACCGACACCCAATTCCCCCAACCACACACACCCCACGGCGACCCCTTCTTTCCACTCTCTCCTCACGCGACGACAGCCCCTTCTCTCCTCACACAATCTTCTCTTCTCTTAGATCTTATTGTCATCATAATTTTCTCCATTCTCTCTTCTTCCTCTCCTCTCAAAACCCTAATTACTAAACCATCGATTAAAGATGAAATCGATTAAACACTGAATCAATTAAAGACGAAATCAATATAAATAGTGATTTAGAGCTCTCGTGACCATAGTGTTTGTTTTAATTAACTAAGTAAATTTCAAATTTATTTCAAAATTTTGTTTTTTGATTTTTAATCCATCTTTGTTGTGCAGCTTGGAGCTTGGAGCTTGGAGCTTGGAGCTTGGAGTTGTGAGATTGAAAGCTACTTTCGATTAGCAAGATATCCCTCTTTTTGGGGCTTTTTTTACATGCATGTATATGTATATATAAATATGTATGTTTCGGTGTATATATCCGTGTGTATATGTGATTTTTCTTAATTTATTATTATGTTGTGTGTATATATCTGTGTGTATATGTTATGGTTTTTGTTTATCCGTGGGTATTTTTCTTTATTTCCTGTTTTCTTGGTGAAAAAGTAATAATGTGGGTAATTGTTTTTTTGTTGAGTGTTATAATTGTTTCTTTGTTGTGTATAGTTTCTTTATATTTGTTTTTTTGTTGTGTGTTATAATTGTGTTGCTCTGTTGCTTATAGTAATGTGTATAAGTGCACTTTTAATTGAGCTTGCAGAAGATTTAGACTATAAGATTGCACAACTATCAGTTAATTGCACTTTCAGTTATCCAACTGTGCTTTGGAGGATGAAAATGCTTGACCGCTTTATTGGCACAAGATTTAAACGCTTTATTGTTCATTATTAAAAGTAAATTAGCCAATGATTTACCATATATAGTTAGAATTCTGACCACACATCTGATCAGTGAACTCGTGATACTGAAATTCCTAATCAAATAGCATTGTCATCTTGTGTCCGAATGCTGATGACTTGTATTCTTAATGTGTATAGTTGTTTAAATTGGTAGTTTGCCTCCATGAACCTACGACATACCAACAAGGTGAAGTTGACCATTATTTGATACCAACATTAGTTTGGTTGGAAATCTTATTTTTCGGTGTCTCTCCTAGTTGTTGCTATGCTTACTTGGGATTGAATATTAGGATTAAACTTTATTTTGTAGTTAATCTTCTTTTATTCTTTCATTTTGTAGGAGTATATTGATTCTACTGTGGAGTTATGTTAATTTCAGGAATTTTGTGATATATTTTGGATGTTAGAGGTTAGTCTTGCCCTTAACTATAAAAGATGTTTAATTTTATTCTTATATGTGATATATTTATTGATACCAACTATTTAATTTTGCACAAGTATATTGTTGTGATATGATTGTCCAATAATAAAATGTTGGTCCAGTTTTTTAAAAATGTTATACGCGTAGGATGTTAGCTGTATTAAGTATAATTATAGGTACTTGGCTATTATTTAATGGATGTTTAATTTTAATTACTTGGTTATAAATGAAATATCTTTTCACTAGATGGCACTTAGATATTATTGCTAAATCATAAACATCCTAGCACCTGATTATTTTAAGTATAAATGATTGTGTTATTGTGTCGTCATTTGTCTTGTGTCTCCGACTTAAAATTTTTAATCTTAGATTAATAACTTAGTATTATGAATTATTAGGACATTAAATTATTATTGACTGCTTTAATTGTATATAATTAATCCATTTATAACCACCAGAAAATTGATACACCATATTATAATATAATTTTAATTATATGACTTCTATAATTGTAAATAAGTATAATATTTGTTCGCTATTTAATGTTTAAAATGGCTATCTGGTAGGCTAATTTTGGTTATACAAATACATGGATAAGACTTGGAATTCACTAGATAGGGATTCTTTAGAATTTGAAATTGGGGTTGAAAACTTCCTGATATATGCCGAAGAAAATGCTAGTGATCGCAAGAGTATTCCTTGCCCATGTGCACGATGTGCCAATTTTAAAAAATTTCTGGTAAAAATTATCAGGGGCCATATCTATGAAAATGGTTTTTATCTCACTTATGTTCGTTGGATATGGCATGGAGAGAATTCTTCTAGGACTAGTAAGTCATTTAATGGTAGTTGTCCTGCTCCAGAGCAAGGTGCAGAGCAGGTTGCTGCAACGAAAACTGTTGATGTTTGCGAAGCGACATATAACTCATGTCATTACGATAATGAATCTTATTAGTTCAAGAGGTTTGCGGCCATTTCCAAACAACCTCTGTTTGAGGGCAGTGAGTGCACTAAGTTAGAGTCGATGTTAAAATTACATTAAAAATCTAGGTTTGGTATTACGGATAGTGGCTTCAACTGATCTTCTTTCTTCTATTGGCTCTCTCCTTCCTAAAGATAATGTGTTACCTAGTAATACAAATGAATCCAAAAAACCCCTCTCTGATTTAGGCCTTGAGTACATAAAGTTCCGTTCATGTCCAAACGACTGTGTACTATATAGGGGTGAACATTCTGATGCAACTGAGTGTCCTGAGTGTCGTCTTTCTCGTAGGAAGGTGACTAAGAATGGTGAAGTTAGGATTAATATTCTGGCCAAAGTCATGTGGTATTTTCCAATCATTCCTAGATTTAAACGCATGTTTAAATCTCCTTCTACTGCTGAACTTATGTGTTGGCATGCGAACCAGTGAACACAAGATGGTAAGATGCGGCATCCGGCCGACTCTCCATCTTGGAGAAATATCGATTATAGGTGGCCTTCCTTTGGTAATGAACTTAGAAATATTCTTCAGGCTTTGGCAGTGGATGGTATAAACCCACACAATAATGGCCTATCGAATAGGTATATTTGCTGGCCAGTCGTATTGGTTACTTACAATCTCCTTCCTGGTTATGTATGAAAAGAAAATGGTTCTTGGTCCACATGAGCCTGGTAACAACATTGACATCTATTTACAGCCAATGATTGACGATTTGAAAATGCTTTGGTAAGAAGGTGAACCAAATGTTTATGACGCGTTTAATAAAAACTATTTCACTTTAAAAGCAGTTTTAATGTGGACGATGAATGACTTCCCTGCTTACAAAAATTTATCTGGCTGCGTCAATAAGGGCTATAAGAGTTGTCCAGTATGTGGCGATGACACCATAGCAAAATATTTAACTTATAGTAGAAAAATGTGCTACCAAGGTCATCGCCGGTATTTGCCTCAACATCATCCTTATAGAAGGAAAAAGGCAGCTTTCAATGGGCAACAAGAGTTTGGGAAGGCGCGTCAAATACTATCTTGAGAAGAAGTGCTAGCACAACAAGAACAAATCAAATTTGAATTTGGGAAGAAAATGAAGAAGTCAAAGAAAGTGAAAAGTCCATGGAAGAAAAATTCCATTTTTTCGAGTTAGAATATTGGAAGTTTCATCATGTTCTCCACTATCTTGAATTATGCACGTTGAGAAAAACATGTGTGATAATCTAATTGGCACATTACTAAATATGCGGTATAAGTCAAAAGATAGTGAAGCATCTCGTCTGGATATGATGGAAATGGGTGCTAGATCTGACTTGGCTCCACAAGTAAGAGAGAAGAAAACCTATTTTCCCCCTTCCCCTTTCACTTTGTCAAAGGTAGAAAAAAAAATGTTGTCATCATTTATGTCTATGAAACTTCCCTACGGACATGCATCGAACATCAAAAATTGTATTTTCATGCCTGATTTGAATATGTACGGGCTCAAATCACATGATTGCCATACCCTCCTCCAACAATTACTTTCGGTTGTTATTCGCTCTGTTCTTCCAAAACATGTTAGGGTCACAATCATAAGATTATGTTTCTTTTTTAATGCATTGTGCAACAAAGTTGTCGACGTGTCAAATCTGGATAAATTGCAGGCAAATGTGATACTGACCTTGTGTGATCTAGCATTTTTTGATGTAATGATACACCTCATCGTCCACTTGGTTCACGAGCTACGTTTATGTGGACCAGTGTTTTATAGATGGATGTATGCCTTTGAGCGGTTCAATAAAGTACTGAAGGGTTATGTACGAAACCGTTACTATCCATAAGGTTACATGACAGAAAGTTACCTTGGAGAAGAATCAATTGAGTTTTGCACCGAGTTTCTTAGGCAGAGTTGCACCACTACCAGTCTTCCGAAGGACCAAGAAAAGATATCTGGTCCATTATCCGCTGTGATAATAAAGTCAGTGGATGAAAAGGTGAGAGATGAGGCGCATCTACATGTCCTCCTAAACAATTATGAAGTGTTTACGTGCGTTATGTGAGTTTTTTCATTTTATTTAAGTAAATTCCTCCTTTTCCGATAATTTGTCTTATGACATTTATTTAATATATATGTACTTTTTAGAATGCACAAGGAACATATGGAAGAAATTCACTGAAGGAAAAAGAAAAGTGCACATTGGCGCATAACAGAGCACAATCGGTAATTTGCTGATTGGTTTTAAAAAAAAGTTAGTATCGTTGCTAGGTTTATTGTTCTGTACATTAATGGCTATTATTAGTTAAATATGAAATTTAAAACTATTTTTGTTTACCATCATATTTGTAAGATAGTGATGAAATTAGGGACAACAGCGTAGGCGTTTCAGAAATGATAAGGTGGCTAGCTGGCAAGCCATCATTTTCAATTTTAACCTATTAAGGTTATTTAGTTAATGGTGTGCGCTATTTTACCCAGTACCGAGATGATGTACGTGTTGTTCAAAACAGCAGGGTGTCTGTCATTGCTAAGGCGGTGCAAGTCTCTAGTGCCAAGGATATAAACCCCGTGGAAAGTGATTCGACATTTTATGGTGTCATATTAGAAATATGGGAATTAGATTACCATGCATTCAAAGCCCCTTTATTTTTGTGTAAGTGGGCAAGTAATGACAAAGGAATAAAGGTGGATGATCTAGGCTTCACACTTGTGGATTTCAGTTGACAAGGCCATAAAAAAGATAAATATGTGTCTGTTGACCAAGTCAAGCAAGTTTTTTTTATCTTGAAGACCCTGTTGATGCTACCTGGTCCATTGTAATGTCCTCCACGACTCGAGATTATCATGACTTGTATAATGAAGATGATTTAGGAGACACTACCATGGAACATCCCCCATTCTGCTCAAAAATCCCTACATCTGATGTCCGTACTGATGATGTCGCTGAGGGTGTTAGAGATAATGTTGAGGGAATATGGGTCAAAAAGTGAACCTATTGTAATGTAGCTTTATGTATTATGACTATTCTCTTAGTTTGGGTTTAATTGTACTCTGAATTTGTTGTTTTCTTAGTCTATTCTATTAGTTTGGGTTTATTTCCTGTTTAATTGGGTTTAATTTTCTTGTTATTCTAATGCAACCTGTATAGTTTTGATTTTCCTATGCAGTGCTGCTTTAATTTTTACGTAAGGCATCTTCTTTGTTTGGCCTTCTACGTACTTTTTTTCCAGGCTTCTACTTTTCTTTACTTGATGCTTTCTTTTTTAATGTTCACATTTTTCTTTTTGAATTACCATTGTATTGCATTGTTAACACATGTATGGCTTTATACTGTAATGATTGATGGCTTTATTTTTCATTATATTATATTTATGACTTGACTTGATGCTTCCTTTTATACTGTTTCATTTATACAGTAATGATTGATGACTTTATGTTTTATTTGTATAGATTAAAAGAAAAAAATGGTTTCCAAGCAAAGAGGCTGCAAAGTGAAATTTCAAGAAGGTAATAACAACTCCGGAGAGGCCAAGAAAATTGTTCCTGAGCCCAAAGTGTCAGGGACTTGTGATCAACCAGATGCTTAAGAAGCAATAGAAACTCAAAGGACAGACTCCGTACAAGAAACGGTGACTAGTTCTGAATCTACAAAAAAAGACTTGGAGCTGCACGGGGTGTTTCTGCTCTTCATAAAGTAGTGGTGAAGAAATCTCAGGGAAAGATATTTGAAATTAAATACAATGAATTTGGAGTTCCTGTTAGAGATACTAGAAAGACCTTACAGTCTTACGTAGGGATGCTCGCCAGGACAATGATTCAAATCGATATCTCAAACTAGACAAAAGTGGATCCTGATTTAAAGGAAAAATTATGGGATGAAATTAAGGTAAAATGCATCCCTTTTGACTTGTTTGTATGATTTTACTTGTCTTTGTAAATTATGTCGTTCATATGTAATTTGTGTGGTTTAATATATTCCTGTTTAGGATACTTTCAAAATTGCTCTGGAAAGTGAGAGGCATGTGCTACAATCGGCAGGTGAAAAGTGGAGACAATTTAAAACTGATTTAACTGGTAAATATGTGAAGCCACATATTGGAAAAAAGAAGAAATTGTCCAAGCCTCCTAAGAAGTATGCCTTTGTCGGTAAAGATCATTGGAGGAATTTTGTTGCTGAAAGGACGACCGATAAATGACTTGTATGATTAAATTCAGCCAACTACTGGAATATATAGGGTTTCCATGCTACTTGCTCTTCAGTTTTCTAATTACTAGAATATATAGGTTTTTCAAATAATTAACTGGAACATAAAACTTTTTGCTGCAGGCACTAAGTAAAACACAGAGCAACAGAGTAGGTCACCGAAAATATCATCACCGCCTGTCAAGGAAGGGGAATATTGGTCTATGAGAGGAAGAAGTAAGAACTTGTCTAAGGTCAATACAATTTTTAGTTTTAATGGATTTTAACATTTTCTCCTTTTCGAACAAATAGCAAAAGGGAACTTAAAGCAAAACAGAAACCTGATCGTGTAGTTTTTTGGAAGAAGGCTCGTATGCAAAAAAATTCAGAACAGGAAATTAGTGAAGACCAAGCAGCAATAAATGCTAGAATTGTAAGTAGAAATGTGGATGGTTAAATAAGTAGAAATTTTGTAGTTTTAGAATTCTTGTATCATGTATCATTTTCCTCATCCATTTAGTTTTTGTTTGTACCGCATAACGGATTAAAATAAATTATGTTTTCCTGGAAACTCTACTAAAACAGAGCATGTTTTTGTTAATTTCACATGACAAATTACTCGAGTTGAAGGAGAAGGGTGAATTCCAGCCATCGGGAAGTGAAGATGTGTTAACTACAGCACTTTAAACTCCTGAGCATTCAGGTAGAGTTTGAGGGGTTGGAGGGTTTGTCACTCCAAGAGTGTTTTTTAATTTACCAAAAGAGAAAAAGTTTAGAATCACAAAGGCGGAGCTGTTGGCCCGTGATAAAAAGCTGACTGAGGAGTCAGAAAGAAATCGGCAGGAGATGGTTGAACTTAAGGAAATGTTAACTTCCTCGAATATTCACTCCCCAATGTTGTCGGACAGATCAAGTTATCAACCTCTTCAAGAAGCAGGCATGGTTAAACCACCAATGGCCAAAGAATTGTTGGTCAATGATGACGATTGTGTTGCTTTTGACCACCCTCCTCCAAATAAAAAAAAGGTAAAATTATTATAGATCAACTAGATGTACGCATACAAATTTGTGTTTTATCAGAAAAATAAAAATTGACCTCCCCTTATAATGTAGGGTCCACAATCATGTGAGCTTGCACTCGATACCATAGAGAATAAGGTTGCTTTTGGTACGGTGTTTGATGAAGACGAAATTAACGTTTCGGTACATGGAGTGCCGTTGAAGACGGGACATGTTCATGTATTCGTTGATGGACACATTCAGCCAGATACGACGGTTCCTGTACCGATACCTGGTGAAACAGAGATTGTACGCCAAGCTATTGGCTCTCACCTAGCATGGCCTCGAGATTTGATCATCTTCCCAAATGTGGCAGTATGTTACTTATATGAAAATGATTTTTTACATGTGCTTGTTGCTTGCATATAAATGTTCTCTTATTCTTTTTAAATATTTGTAGAAAAAGAAAACTGATGTGGTGTCAAAGCCGAAGTCAGAGTTGCAGAAACTTACAACCAAGTACAATAAAATGAAGAATAACAAGAATGTGCCAGCGGAATACAAGTTGTTGTACAAGCATGCAACAGTGTTCATGAAAGCCAGTGGGGAATCGATACCAATTCCATGTGATGCCAACATGTTTGGAATTGAGAAAACAATCTACATATTGCATGAAAATTTAACAGCCTTGTTAGAGTTTGATATGATTGGACAAGCGGCAATATCTGCTTATATGACATAAGTAACTTCTTCTCATTCATTTCATTCTTTAAATTTTATAAGGATACTATGAGTTATAATGTAAATCTCTCTCCTGGCCAGGCACTTGCAAACAGTGATTGAGGAGCGAAAGAACGATGATGTGGTCCTATATGGCTTTTTTGATCCCGGAGCCACATTCACACTGAATCCTGAATTTCAGCATTATGTTGTTAATCGGTTGAGAGAGGGTAATAGTTATCGCATATACCTCATGCCACATAATCATAAGTAAGTGTTTGTAATTTAAGATCTTGTTATACTAATTAATATATTTATGTAAGTTTTAATTAAAATTTTTTACTTGCGTATATTTATAATTAACACAGTTACCATTGGACTTTGCTTATAATATTGGATGGTGACTTTTATATTCTCAATCCTTTGCCTTATCCAACGCATTTTGACGATTTGGAAAAAGCCTTATCAGAATAACATATTTATATTCTGCAGCTACTACAGTTTGATGTATATTTATTTTCAAAAATAATCATGGAAGGTCATTCTCTAATATAGGGCGCTGAGATCTTACAATGCTCAAACTGGAAGCAAAAACAAATCCCCGAAAATAAAGAATCTTGCAGTAAGTATTTAAGTTTTTTACTTTGTCTTTTAATTTGTCCTACCACTAATTATTTAAGTTTTATTAATTTTATTGAGCTAACTTATATTGATATTGGAACAGGGATCTCCGAAGCAACCAGGAGGGGTTGAGTNAGAAAGACATCATTTCGGATAAGGAACTCTCATTTACTATGAAGGTATGCCTAGTAATTTCTTATTATTTTTCTATATGTCATACATGCTTGCGGTTAGGTTTTGTGTAATAATTGGGGGTATGGTAAAATAGAAATAAAATGCTTGTTTTTATAAGGAATATTTTTGGGATACAATTGATATGCCATGTAGTTTTAGCCAATTATCGTTTAATATTTATTTGTTCGAGAATTGTGTCATTTCACCTCAATGTCATGCTAATTTTGATGTTTTGTGTTATCTTTTAGTGGGCAGCCAAGACTCGGAAGTCTTATACCATGCAGGAGTTAAATGAGGTTCGGTTGGAGGCTATCGATTTCATAAATGACAAAATATAATGTATTTGCTAGGTCTTAATAGCAGCTACGCTGAAATTGAACTAGCTAGTTTCATAACATTGTATTTTGCTGGTACTTGATGTCGTTGGTAACTGTTTTGGTGGCAATGGGTAACTATATTTTGCTGTTATATATGGGTATTTTGCTAGTACTTGATGTCACTAGTAAATGTTTTGCTGGTACTTGATGTCGCTCGTAATTATGTTTTAAATATGGAACTTGATGTCGAATTTGCTTTTGACTTTGAACATTGGATGTAAATGGGATGGAATTTGGATATTTTTATTATGGAATGTTGGATTATTGTCTATTATAACTTTGGTCTTCAATTTTCTTATTGTAGTCTTTTGATTGAAGTTTGGTTTTTTGGTATTATATGTAGCTTTTGGTTCATATGAATAATACAATAGCAGGCTTACAGTCAACAAAAAACTAACATCATAATCGATTACAAACTGATGTTAAAAAGCATTGTTAACATGATTATAAAAAGTTTAAACCAATGTCAAAAATGATATTTAACATTAGTATAACTCAAAAATTCGATGTTATACAAAATATCATACATTAGGTAAAACTCAAAATCCGATGTCAATTGAGGCATATAACATCACTTTCCATATATAATCAATATAAATTATTATATATAACATTGCTTCAATAATATAACCGATGTGAAAATACGAGACAGACAACATCCTTACAAATGAACTAATGTTAATAGACATTTTAGACATCGATTACAAATAGCAACTGATGTCTAAGCAGCAATTCCACATCGGCAGCAAAAAGGGAACTGATGTCTAAGCTGAAATTCCACATCAGTACTTCAAGTAAAACTGATGTCAATTAGAACATTAGACATCAGTATCAAAACGGTAGATGATGTCTAAGTTCATCTTTTACATTAGTATTTAAGCCCGAATGATGTCAATTAGTTCATTAGACATCAGTTTCCCAAACTGTTGTGATGTCTAAATAGATATTTCACATCAGTTTTACAAGTAAAGTGGTGTCAATTTATAATTTAGACATTGTTTTATTTGAATTAATTGCTTTGTAAGGCTACTTATAGCTTATAAGTTATGTGTTTTACTGGATCTAGACATGATATCATACCAATATTCAGCTGGAAATAATGCAATTATAGTTGAAATTAGTTGATAAGAAATCACAATTTTAGGAGAAAATGATGTCTAGTAATGCAATAGACATCAACATCGGTTTTTAGCCGATGTCTATTGATAGAATTCTAGTAGTGACACTTCACTTTATATCACAACTAAGCTTAAAGATAAACCTTTAAAATTTATTTGAGCTAGTGAAAATATTGTGTGCTTGCTTGATCACTTGGTTATACTTCTACAGACTTGGTCATACTTCTACAGACTTTCGAAAGTGTTATCATGGATAATACTGGAAATTTTTAGGGAAATATTTTATCCATGTAAAATTCCAATTTTACCCTCAGCTAACATTTTAGTTAAGTAAAAAACATTGTTGTCAACATGAATTGAACCCATGAACTCTAACTACATAATAACAACCTCAACCATTTAAGCTAGAGACACATTTGGTTGGATATCTATAATCAACCATTTGAGCTAGAGACACATTACAACAAACTCAACCATTTGAGCTAGAGACACATTTAGTTAAGTAAAAAATACTGTTATTAACGGGAATTGAACCATGAACTCTAGGTGTATAATAACAACCTTAACCATTTGAGCTAGAGACCTATTTTGTTGGATAGTTATAATCATTAAGTGTTATCATGGATATAATACTGCAACATATAATTTTTAGGAAAACATTTTATCCGTGTGAAATTCCTATTTTTCCCTCAGCTAACATTTTTAGTTAAGTAAAATATATTGTAGTCAATGAGAATTGAACCCATGAACTCTAGGTACATAATAACAACCTCAACCATTTGACCTAAAAACACTTTTTTTTGTATAGTTAAAATCATTAAGTGTTATCATAGGTCAGTCGGTATATATTTAATTTAATATGTATTTTATCATTCATGTAAGATATATAAAATGATTCGAGTTTATAATAATTAACCCATTTTGATTTAATAATTTATACTCGTGGGTTACATTAGGATATTATTATTATTATTTTAATAAAAAATTATTATGTTCAACCTATATTTAATTTAATATTTGTATAATGATTGAGCAATTTACCCATTGTGATATAATGACTTTACACCTGTGGGATACAACGAAATTATTAATATTATGTTTGATAAAAAAAACTTTTCTTGTTATATTTGTTATACTAAATTATATAAAATAAAATATCAAGAGGGGGAATACAATACAAAACAAACTATGTTCTTTTTTATATTTATCTATAAAAAGATATTGTAAAAATGTAATAATTTGAAAGGTTACAAGATTTAAAGTAGAAAATCTTTACCGAATATCTGTGTACCTAATTACGATCTTATAATAATAATAATAATAATAATAATAATAATAATAATAATAATAATAATAATAATAATAATAATAATAATAATAATAATAAGAGATCTATCTTAGTCAATTTGTAATTTCTACAAAACTG
>PHNY01241170.1:13537-52386 GCA_003724115.2 Anethum foeniculum
TATTAACCTTCTTTATGTAATTGGGGTGAAACCTAATAATTAATTCAAGAATTTTTAATTGATCTTAAATAAATTTCGTACAGAATAATGGATATCATCTATCTGTTTACTTTTCCGTTATTTTACTCTCAAGACTGAACTAAATGATATATATATATAGTGATTTAGTGGCTTAAATGAGTTTACGTGGAGATCGGGTAGCTACTTGATAGAATCTGGTGAAAACAGGAGGCACTTTGATATAAAACTCAAACCAAATATTGCTAGCTTTGCAGAATGAAATGTTTACATGTTCATTATTAACATTAAATAAATAATCATTTGGATCAAACAACAGAACACACACATACAAAAAAATATGTATGAAAAGGAACAAATGATGTCTATATTCGCATGAGTCTTAATGAGTTGAACACAATACAAATGAAGAAACTTCACATTTCTGCGAGAAAACAAAGCATAGCAAACACTATTAATGGTAGTCAAGATTTATTTTATACTGTTACACGATGAACATGTCGAACTTTGTAGAAATCTTCACCTTCTGTACCATCTTTACGCTTAACCTTATCTTTGAATGTACCAGGCATACCAGCCATATATAGAGATTCTAAGGCACTGAGGTATTTCAACCCTTCCGGAAGCATCTCCAACTCAGGGCATTCATACAACCATATGGAAGAAAGATTCTGCAGCGCACCTTCATCCACCCTCCACTTTCTTAAGCCCCGCAATGAAGAGAGGTATAGTTCCTTAAGTCTTGGGAAACCCATAGCTGTACATACCATCTCTGCTCCTATGTATGCATCATATAAGTGGAGAATGCGTAGGTTAGGAAGTTTCTCCAATAGTACCATTGGGTCGTCCTCCATTCTACAATACATCAATGATATCTTGGTGAAACGCCCAGAAGAAATGCGAGTGAAGTCATAATCTTCTGGAAATCTGCATATCTTAGCATTTAAGGTGAGAGCATCAATGAAACTACACTCTAATAATGATACCAAACAACTAGCTACTCCTTCACTGCAACGAGTACGTCCTCCTGAAATATTAAGATAGCAGTAACGCAATCCTCTAGCTTTTATAAAATTAATCAAGTTCTGTTCTTTAAGGTTGTCCTCTAGTAATATATCTCCACGAAAAGCTTTGAGCTTGGGTAACCGGATGACATCTAGTGCTTCACAATATCTGGAGTCGTAATTCTGTAACAACTCTAACTCATTCAACCCATCCAATCTCAACTTCTCAGCTAAACGTTCATGAGATGTAGGAAGGTACAATTGCTTTAACTGCTTCAACTTCCATAGAACATTTGGTATTCTAATACGATCACTCACCCTTAGATCAAGGGTTTCCAAATTTCTCAGGTTACCTATCGATGATGGCAATTCCTCTTCCAACCGACAGTCAAGCAAACACAGATACTTTAGGTACAGTAGCTCAGTTATGCTCCTTATGTCATGGTTACTGAATTTATATCTACTTGCTGTAAAAACTCGGAGCAGCTTAAATTTCTGGAGACTAAGAATTTCGTTTGGCCACCTTATAATAGTACTGAAGGGAACTTTCCAAATGAAAAGAGATCGAATATGTGAAATCACATGTTGATCATAAGATTTTAACACTGATTCATCCCCGTGCTCATAGGAACGAATGCACAATCTGCGTACTATGTTTGTTGTGGATTCATTGTCATATTTGCCTTGTAAATGAATAACACTCAGAAATTCTTCCTCCCTAACTTTAGACAAGCAAAAGTCTCGAACAAGATCATGAACACGACATTTTCTGTACTTTGACCAGGACGCTCCATCAGTTTTACTTGCTTCAACTTGAACAAGGCTTCGATGTGCTAATTCAGCCAGATAGCGTTCTGCTACATCCATCATCATTTCCCCTGGTGTTTTGTCTTCCACTGATATCAAACCTTCGGCCATCCAAATCATGTACAATTCCTCAGTGTCAATTTCTTCATCCTCTTTATAATTGGCAAAACAAAGAAAACATTGTCGCAAACGCAGAGGTAAATTATCATAACTCAATGCTAGAACCTGTGTAACCGCGTAGTAGTCATCATCATGAGTTTGGCCTTCACCCTTGGCAAAGTCGAATGAAATGTCTTTGTATACTGTCTCCCACTCGCTCAACGACTTGCCTTCAAGAATTCCTCCAAGTACTGAAATAGCTAGAGGTAAACCTTTGCATATATTAACCATATTCCTTCCAACATTTTCCATCCCAGAGGCCACCCTTTTATCTGCAAACAACTTATTATTAATACTATCTCTTGAACCATGTAAGGCACTTATATCTAATGTTGAATTGGAGTACCATTCTACATAGCAGGTGGGCATTTGTTGTAGTACTCATAACTATTCATTCGAAATTTGACATACATCTGTCAATATTATTGGTACGTAGTACAAAAAAATAGAATGTTTCAGCAAAACTTACCTGGAAGGTGACTTATTCTTGCTTTCCTAGAGAGTAGTTGCCAGCCCTCCTCTTCTGTCAAAGTCGGGATTTTGCAAAAGGAACCCGTTTCAGCCAATTTTACATCACGAGTTGTGAGTAGAATTTTGCTAGCACTGGTAGCCTTTCCAACTGGAAATCCATGTTCTAGGCTTCTCCAATAATCAATTGTCGGGATGTCATCAATAATTATCAAGCAATTTTTTTCTGTTTGAACTTTGTGAAGTTCTTGTACCAGTTTTGCATTGTCCATCCATGTAACTTTTCTCTCCATACCGCGAGGGAGAAGTTGTTGGAGGACATTCTGAAGAACTTTTTCCCTGTCAAATTGTTGAGTGATACATATCCAAACTTTACAATAATCTTTAAATTCAGGATGATCATAAAGTTTTTTCGCAAGGGTAGTTTTCCCTTGACCTCCTGTTCCATAAATTGAAACAACTTCACAACCCTTGTCTTTCCGCTTAAAATCAGAGATCATCTTCTCCATTACCTTCTCCATCCCAACATAATCCTCTTCAACATCACGAGAATATAAAATCCTCTCGCTTTTCCAAATAACTACTGAACTCGAGGTTTCTTCCTCTAAACCTCCTGCAATACCATCTGTTTTCAGACATGCAGTTAGAGAACTAAGCTCAGCTTTTATACCGTTGATCTCCGTAACAACATTATGGCTCGTCACGAATGCCCTCAACGTTGAAGCAAATTTTCGTACCATCCCATTAAAGCCTGCAGGTTCAGTAGCAACTTCAAATGCAAAAGTCTCGATAACATCTTCTACTTTAAAAGCAAGCTTTCTTATTTCAGTCACCCATCTTCGTACTCTTTCATCTCCATACTGCTTCTTGTCAGCTTCTTTCAAGAAACATTGTGTTCGTTTCAGCTCATGCTGAATCTCGTAAATTTGGTGCTCCACTTTAGATAAATTTTCGGCTTCAGAGACTAGTAAGTCTCCTAGTCTTTCAACTGCAAAAGAGACCACTGCCTCTGCCATTTCTACAATTTTTCCCTAAGAAATTCTATTAGAGAAACTAAAAAAGATAGACAGAAACTTTCGATAAATATAGGATTTTCGAAAGAACCTTCTCTGTATTTACGAAGCTCTCAGACGTACTAATGAGAGCAAGTCAACACCAAAAAAGAAAGGAACTAACGAGAGCAAGGAAGAGTCTTGATCCACCTTTCTTGACCAGTTTACAATGAAAAATAGAAAATCTAGAAACTGACACATTCACACTGCAAACTACATGCACAAAATTAAATATAAAAAAATATATTATAATTTTTTAGTATGTTATAAATGGCGCTATATGGGAAATACCAGTAAAAAATTTGTAACTAATTTCGTAAATCTATCATTTTTTTTCAACATTTGTGGTTAAATCGAAATCTTAGCTATTTTTACTGAAAACTGTCCTTCTTAAGTTTTTAACAAGTATTTGAAAAAGGGCAAATGAATCATAAGAACTAGTCACGTACAATTAGTTGAAAATCTATGTTGCCAATTCTTTCGGAAAGATTTTTGGTTTTATATTATTTTTATTAATTGTTTATTTTACTTTTTTTTTTGGAGAAGAAATTGTTTATTTTACTTGTTTGATTATCGCTTTTTATTTAGCAAAATAAAAAAATTTAAAAAAAGAGCTAATTTTTTTGCATATATTATTATTAGACGTTGTAAAAATTTAAAAATAAAAATTATTGTAACACAATGATATCCCTAAAAACTTAAAAACTAAAAATGGCAAAAAGCAAAAGAAAGAAAAATGAAAAAGAAAATCTCTATCATAAAACATGTACAAGAATGCATCGGACCAGAAAAATATTTATTTGTGATGGGCCTAAAACATCAGGCTTTGTACTTGAAAGACTTGAGAAGTCTTCCCAAAACATATAAGCCAATAGTTAGGCCTTCTATAGGCCCAATCTATGATTTGTAAAGAGTTATAACAAATGTACAAATTTCATTTGGTTGTGTCTCTTGATTTGCAGGGTCTCGTGTAAAAGCCCAATCAATATGTGTTATATTTAAGATCCATTTAAATTTTATTTTCCAGGAATAATTTGTAATATGTGAATGTAATAAAAATATCGTTGTAAAAATATATGGGTTTGTTTTTATGGTAGGAGTAATTTTAAAGCTCCCAAAATAAATTTTAAAAATTTTCTAAAATTTTTTATTGATCAAAGAATAATGGACATGTTTCTACAAATCTGACTAAAGTCATGAAGAAAAATTTTGGGTACTCATTTTATAACCCTGGAATTTGTCCCAGCACTGATCATTGGTTGATTATTAACACATTTTTTTTTGTCAAAATTTACACACACATTTGTATTTATATCGAAAACTGAGCTCACTTTTTAATTATTTTGTTTTTATTTTTAACATATTTTAAATAATAACTTTCAATTGTTTAAATTTTTTTAATAAATTTTATGAATGCTTTAATTTACTGTTTGATTATCGTTTTTTTTTTATTTTGCAAAATTTAGAACTCATTGGTTTACATTATAATTAGATGTTATAAAAATTAAAAAAAAAATTACTCTAACACAATAAACCAAACCAAACAAAACATACCCAGTATAACCCGCTTCGCGCGGGGTCTTGGGAGTGTAAGATGTACACATACCCTGACCCCTTCTCCTGAAAGAATAGGGAGACTGTTTCCTTAAAGACCTCCGGCTTAGTGTAAGATAAAATAATAAGTGTTAAAAGTGCATAAATATAATAACTACTACTAAAGTATTGGGCCACAAACTTCTATACATGCGACTTACTTGGAATGATGTTAATGGACGCATAGACCTGTAAATTGTACATAAAAAAATAACATACAAAACAAAGTTTAAACACATAACAACAAATAATATTATTATAAATATACAAGAAACTCTACTACCGAACTCGCTGGAAATCATAAGACCCGACCTTAATTACTCAAATACGACTTCTCCGCCTTGTCTAATGTCATATCACCTATGAGATTTAAAGTCATGTCCAAACTCAACTGATATTGTCACGTTCTACGCGGTCTACCTTGCTTTCTCTTCCCCCGACCACAATAATTTCAACACTTCGAACCTAGGTTAAGGTACGCCTCCGTCTGGCAATGCCCATACCAACGTAAACGACCCTCCCTTATTTTCTTAGAAATAGACTCAACACCTAAAACTCTTATGTAAGCATCATTCAGTATATAATCTGCCATAGTGCAACCACAACTCCACTATATATACGGTACCCGTCATTTGTTTCACATTCTCAAAACACTTAGCATCTCAGGTAAGAAATTGGCATGCCCTTTGGTCAACATCATGAATGTCAAGGTAAATGTTTTTGTGTTCTAGATTTGTTACTTTGAAACATATTTCTTACTAAATTTTGTTTGTTTTATGTTACAAAAATTGTACGAGCTTGCACTTCATATGATAAAGGCTATAATTACTGTGATGTTTGTCAAATTCCCATGCGAAGACACTTATTCTGTGGTGATGAAAACCCAAGTCCAACAAATATTGTTGTTAGTCATACTTTCAAGTGCTTTATATGTGCAGATTACGATCGTATACTTTGAGCGCCACAAAGAATATGCCAGATGGGAGTTGAATGTTAGCAGATGGAGGTATCTGGTGGTTTTTTGGTACTATGACACCCCAGACCAGCTGTATCGTCGGATTTTCTACAGGAAATTGGCTAAAAACACATGCTCTGTGCTGTCTTGGTTAATTCCTACTCTTCTTTCAATCAATGTGCTTTACGACTCTACGAAAATTTCCGGTATGCAAAGAATTTCCAGCCGTCAAAAGAATAAATATTCGAAAGAGGAAGTGGATTATATTCTTCTTGTGCTCACGGCTTTTCTGCAAATGGTAAATGAGTTTGCTGATCGAGTAGATCGTGGTACGACTCCTAATCTGATAACGAACACTTCAGAGGAAGAAGGGGGAGTACAATTTATCAATCCAGAAGACTACTGACTTCGTGGAGAGTACCCCCAGTTCGTGGACAGACCTATTTTGAAGTCGACACTGATTTGGAGCTGGTTGTGGTTGGCATCCCAGAATTACTTTAAACCAGAGTGCCACCAATCCTATTAGGTCATAATCGCGGAAATTATTATTGGTTAGCATTTCAGCGTAGTTTAATTAGTTTTCAGTTTTCAAAAAAAAGTAGGTAGGAGCGCATGTCCTAAACTCCTATCCTAACTGCGTAGTTTAGTTTTAAGTTTCAAAAAATGAAGTGTAGGGGAGCAAGTTCTACAATTTTACTTGTCTTAGTTTAGTTTCAACTACCCAAAAAAAAAGGAGGCATGGAACATGTTTTACCTCCATTTTTCTTGTAACCTTAATTTTAATGTATTTTTATTTTACCTCCATTTTATTATTTTACCTCCATAAAAAATGCACTTTATTATTTTACCTCCATTTTAATGTATTTTTGTTTTACCTTAATTTTACCTCAAGATTTAACCAGTAATAGCAAAAATATATTTCGAGCGGAATAAAACATGGAGGTAAATAAAAATAAAACATGGAGGCACAGAAGAGAGTTAGAGACAAAATAAAAATACATTAAAATCTTTCTTATTGCTGCGATGAAGCTTCACAGTTTTCTCATTTTATCTCCTTTCTTCTCTGCTATGAATAAAAATTTCAATTTAATTCGATAAATGATTCATATATCTCTTTTCTCTGATGTTCTCTACCCTCCCTCAAATCTCTCTTTCTGTCCGTATCAGCTTCATGGTTTCTATATTTTAGCTTTTTTCTATTCTGCTACTTCTCAGCTGCAATTAAAAAAAATTCCAATTCGATATATGGTATTTATTCATCATTTTTATCTCCCCTTCTCTTCCACTATATATACTGTACCCGTCATTTGTTTCACATTCTCAAAACACTTAGCATCTCTTGTAAGAAATTGGCTTACCCTTTGGTAAACACCATGAATGTCAAGGTAAATATTTTTTGTGTTCTAGATTTGTAACTTTGAAACATATTTCTTACTAAATTTTGCTTGTTTTATGTTGAAGAAAAACGAGCTTGCACTTCATATGATAAAGGCTATAATTACTGTGATTTTTGTCAAATTCCCCTGCGAAGACACTTATTCTGTGGTGATGAAAACTGAATTCCAACAAATATTGTTGTTAGTCATACTTTCATGTGTTTTATATATGCAGATTACGATCGTATACTTTGAGCACCGCCAAGAATATGCCAGAGGAGAGCTTAATGTTAGCGGATGGAGGTATCCGGTGCTTTTTTGGTATTATGACATTCCAGACCAGCTGTATCGTCGGATATTCTACAGGAAATCAGTTAAACACACATGCTCTATGCTGTCTTGGTTAATTCATGCTCTTCTTTCAATCTATGTGCTCTACGACTCTACGAAAATTTCCGGTATGCAATGATTTTTCAGCCATCGAAAGTATAAATATTCGAAAGAGGAAGTGGATTATTTTGTTCTTGTGCTCACGGCTTTTCTGCAAATGGTAAATGAGTTTGCTGATCGAGTAGATCGTGGTACGACTCCTAATCTGATAACGAATACTTCAGAGGAAGAAGGGGGGGTACAATTTATCAATCCATAAGACTACTGACTTCGTGGAAAGAACCCCCAGTTCGTGGACAGATCTATTCTGAAATCGATCCTGATTCGGAGCTGGTTGTGGTTGGCATCCCAGAATTACTTTATACCAGAGTGCCACCATTCCTATTAGGTCCTAATTGCGGGAATTATTATTGGTTAGCATTTCAGCGTATTTTAACTAGTTTTCAGTTTTCAAAAAAAAAGTAGGTAGGGGAGCATGTCCTAAACTCCTATCCTAACTGCGTAGTTTAGTTTTAAGTTTCAAAAAATGAAGTGTAGGGGAGCATGTCCTACAATTTTACTTGTCTTAGTTTAGTTTCATCTACCCAAAAAAAAAAATGAGACAGGGAGCATGTTTTACCTCCATTTTTCTTGTAACCTTAATTTTAATGTATTTTTATTTACCTCCATTTTATTATTTTACCTCCATCAAAAATGCACTTTATTATTTTACCTCCATTTTAATGTATTTTTGTTTTACCTTAATTTTACCTCAGGATTTAACCAGTAAGAGCAAAAATATACTTTGATCGAAATAAAACATGGAGGTAAAAAAAAAATAAAACATGGAGGCACAAAACAGAGTAAGAGACAAAATAAAAACACATTAAAATCTTTCTCATTGCTGAGATGAAGCTTCACAGTTTTCTCATTTTATCTCCTTTTTTCTCTGCTATGAATAAAAATTCCAATCTAATTCGATAAATGATTCATATATCTCTTTTCTCTGATGTACTCTACCCTCCCTCAAATCTCTCTTTTTGTCCGTGTCAGCTTCATGGTTTCTATATTTTAGCTCTTTTCTATTCTGCTACTTCTCAGCTGCAATAAAAAAAATTCCAATTCAATATATGGTATTTATTCATCATTTTTATCTCCCCTTCTCTTCCACTATATATACGGTACCCGTCATTTATTTCATATTCTCAAAACACTTAGCATCTCTTGTAAGAAATGGGCATGCCCTTTGGTAAACACCATGAATGTCAAGGTAAATGTTTTTTGTTATCTAGATTTATAACTTTGAAACATATTTCTTACTAAATTTTGTTTGTTTTATGTTGCAGAAACGAGCTTGCACTTCATATGATAAAGGCTATAATTACTGTGATGTTTGTCAAATTCCCCTGCGAAGACACTTATTCTGTGGTGATGAAAACCGAATTCCAGCAAATATTGTTGTTAATCATACTTTCATGTGCTTTATATGTGCAGATTACGATCGTATACTTTGAGCGCCGCGAAGAATATGCCAGAGGAGAGCTGAATGTTAGCAGATGGAGGTATCTGGTGCTTTTTTGGTACTATGACACCCCAGACCAGCTGCATCGTCAGATTTTCTACAGGAAATTGGTTAAACACGCATGCTCTGTTCTGCCTTGGTTAATTCCTACTCTTCTTTAAATCTATGTGCTCTACGACTCTACGAAAATTTCCGGTATGCAAAGACTTTTCAGCCGTCAAAAGAATAAATATTCAAAAGAGGAAGTGGATTATTTTCTTCTTGTGCTTACGGCTTTTCTGCAAATGGTAAATGAGTTTGCTGATCGAGTAGATTGTGGTGCGACTCCTAATCTGATAACGAACACTACAGAGGAAGAAGGGGGAGTACAGTTTATCAATCCAGAAGACTTTTGACTTCGTGGAGAGTACCTCCAGTTCGTGGACAGTGCTATTTTGAAGTCGATCCTGATTCGCAGCTGGTTGTGGTTAGCATCCCAGAATTACTTTGAACCAGAGTGCCACCAATCCTGTGTGGTCCTAATTGCGGGGATTATTATTGGTTAGCATTTCAGCGTAGTTTAACTAGTTTTCAGTTTCTAAAAAAAAAGAGGTAGGGAAGCATGTCCTACACTCCTATCTTAACTGCGTAGTTTAGTTTTAAGTTTTAAAAAATGAAGTTTAGGGGAGCATGTCCTACACTTTTACTTGTTTTAGTTTAGTTTTAATTACCCCAAAGAAAAAGGAGGCAGGGGGAATGTTTTACCTCCATTTTTCTTGTAAACTTAATTTTAATGTATTTTTATTTTACCTCCATTTAGTATTTTACCTCCATAAAAAATACAATTTATTATTTTACCTCCATTTTAATGTATTTTTGTTTTACCTTAATTTTACCTCCAGATTTAACCAGTGAGAGCAAAAATACACTTCGAGCGGAATAAAACATGGAGGTAAATAAAAATAAAACATGGAGGCACAGAAGAGAGTAAGAGACAAAATAAAAATACATTAAAATCTTTCTCATTGCTGAGATGAAGCTTCACAGTTTCCTCTTTTTATCACATTTCTTCTCTGCTATGAATAAAAATTCCAATCCAATTCGATAAATGATTCATATATCTCTTTTCTCTGATGTTCTCTACCCTCCCACAAATCTCTCTTTCTGTCCGCATCAGCTTCATGCTTTCTATATTTTAGATTTTTTCTATTCTGCTACTTCCCAGCTACAATAAAAACAAAATTCCAATTCGACATATAGTATTTATTCATCATTTTTATCTCCCCTTCTCTTCCACTATATATACGGTACCCGTCATTTGTTTCACATTCTCAAAACACTTAGCATCTCTAGTAAGAAATTGGCATGCCTTTTGGTCAACACCATGAATGTCAACGTAAATATTTTTGTGTTCTAGATTTGTAACTTTGAAACATATTTCTTACTAAATTTTGTTTGTTTTATGTTGCAGAAATTGTACGAGCTTGCACTTCCTATAATGAAGGCTATAATTACTGTGTTGTTTGTCAAATTCCCCTGCGAAGACACTTATTCTGTGGTGATGAAAACCCAAGTCCAACAAATATTGTTGCTAGTCATACTTTCATGTGCTTTATATGTGCAGATTACGATCGTATACTTTGAGCGTCGCGAAGAATCTGCCAGAGGAGAGCTGAATGTTAGCAGATGGAGGTATCTGGTGCTTTTTTAGTCCTATGACATCCCAGACCAGCTGCATCGTCGGATTTTCTACAAAAAAATCAGTTAAACAAGCATGCTCTGTGCTGTCTTGGTTAATTCATGCTATTCTTTCAAACTATGTGCTCTACGACTCTACGAAAATTTCCGGTATACAAAGATTTTCTAGCCGTCAAAATAATAAATATTCGAAAGAGGAAGTGGATTATTTTTTTCCTTGTACTCACGGCTTTTCCGCAAATGGTAAATGAGTTTGTTGATCGAGTAGATCGTGGTGCGACTTCTAATCTGATAACGAACACTTCAGAAGATCAATCTAGAAGACTGCTGACTTTGTGGAGAGTACCCCTAGTTCGTGGACAGAGCTATTTTGAAGTCGATCCTGACTCGGAGCTGGTTGTGGCTGGCATCCCAGAATTATTTTGAACTAGAGTGCCACCAATCCTATGAGATCATAAATTGCGGGGATTATTATTGATTAGCATTTCAGCGTAGTTTAACTAGTTTTCAGTTTCAAAAAAAAAGGAGGTAAAAGAGCATGTTCTACACTTCTATCCTAACTGCGTAGTTTAGTTTTAAGTTTCAAAAAATAAAGTGTAGGGGAGCATGTCCTACACTTTTACTTGTATTAGTTTAGTTTTAATTTTCCCAAAGAAAAAGGAGGCAGGGAGCATGTTTTACCTCCATTTTCCTTGTAACCTTAATTTTAATGTATTTTTATTTTACCTCCATTTTATTATTTTACCTTCATCAGAAATACACTTTACTATTTTACCTCCATTAAAAATACACTTTACTATTTTACCTCCATTTTAATATATTTTACCTTTATTTTACCTCAAGATTTAACCAGTGAGAGCAAAAATACACTTCGAGCGGAATAAAACTTGGAGATAAAAAAAAAATGGAGCCACAGAAGAGAGTAAGAGACAAAATAAAGATACATTAAAATCTTTCTTATTGCTGAGATGAAGCTTCACAGTTTTCTCATTTTATCTCCTTTTTTCTTAGTTATGAATAAAACTTCCAATCCAATTCGATATATGATTTCATATATCTCTTTTCTCTGATTTTTTTTACTCATACTCAAATCTCTCTTTCTGTCTGCATCAGCTTCATGTTTTCTATAAATCAAAAAAAAAATTCTAATTCGATATATGATATTTATTCATCATGTTTTATCTTCCATTCTCTTCCACTCTATATACGGTACCAGTCATTTATTAACTAAATAATTTAATATTTTTATAACATTTTTATTTTTCTTTAAAATACTTAACAAGAGTTAAATTTTAAGGAGCATGTTACATCATTAGTACACATGAGTTAAGCGAATTCTGTGACCGGATTGAAAACAATGACATACCAAACTTGGTGCAGCATCAACCAGACGTTGAAGTCAACAGTTAAACATTCAAAACAGCTACAAGACTTGTTCCATCTTCCAAAATAACCCTAGTTGCAGGCCATATATTTTATGAGGTGGACCATACTGCACATCATACCTCTATTTCTCTTGTAATCATATTTCTAATGTATTTTATTCTATGTCTCTTGTATTCTATGCATTCCGCTTTGTAGAACTTTAATTCACGTCATATTTTTGTATCAGATTAGGAGTCGCACCACGATTTACTCGATCAGCAAACTCTTTTATTATTTGCGGAAAAGCCGTAAGCACAAGAAGAAAATAATCCACTTCCTCTTTTGAATATTTATTCCTTTGACGGCTGGAAAATATTTGTATACCAGAAATTTTCGTAGAGTCGTAGAGCACATATATTGAAAAAAGAGCATAAATTAACCAAGACAGCACATAGCATGCGTGTTTAACCGATTTCCTGTAAAAAAATCCGACGATGCAGCTAGTCTGGGGTGTCATAGTACCCATTTTCTCTTGTAATCATATTTCATACCCATTGGCTATACTAAATCTTATCCACAGTTGAACCTCTTTCTGTCTCAAGATTTTGGAACCATACTTATAGGGTCAGGGTCACAGGTAAGTAACAACTAACAGTTAATAAGATTCCTCAACTTCGAAAAAAATATTAGTGACTGCTTCAAGAGGCTACCTTAAAAAGTAGTCATTTTCCATCATCTTTAAGCTATGGACCTACGGACTTTGATACAAAGGATCTGGTGAATATTTTAACTTACCCCGGAGAAAGAAATTTACTTTTACCTTCATACACCATTCACAGTAAACAAGGAGAGCCATATGGGGGCTTTGTACAATTGTTGCCATTACGTTGGTGATTTACATAGTGTCCCTGATTATAGCTATTTATGCTTTTATTACTACTGATGGTCAGTATTCAAGTAGTTTGAAAGGAAATTCTGATAAACAAAGTGGTGATATTGAGAAAGATGATCGTTCTGGTTCAATCAAAGGCCACAGAGCGGTTTAATTTGTTCTTATTCTCATGAAAAATAAGATTTATAGATATGTTTGTACTCTAAATGGAATCTAGCTAACCAACTTAAGCAAATTTAAGTTCATATATGTTTTCTTCCTCTACGCAATATTGTATGCAAGGATTGTTCCTTAATTAAACCTAGACACGGTAGAGAATGTATTATTTGTATCCGAGCTATAAGTTTTGGTAACACTACTAGGTCCAGGCATGCATATAAACTTTGTATTGATCAAAAAAGTTTGAATCGTAATATTAATGATATATAGCATAGTATTAAGGATCAAGTAACATGCAGGCTGGCTTATTAGTCATCGATATATATGCCCGCTTCTTATTATTTTACCTTTATCAAAAATACACTTTACTATTTTACTTCAATTTTAATATATTTTACCTTTATTTTACCTCAAGATTTAACCAGTGAGAGCAAAAATACACTTCAAGCAGAATAAAACATGGAGGTAAATAAAAAAAAAACATGGAGGCACAGAAGAGAGTAAGAGACAAAATAAAGATACATTAAAATCTTTCTCATTGCTGAGATGAAGCTTCACAGTTTCCTCATTCTATCTCCTTTTTTCTTAGTTATGAATAAAACTTTCAATCCAATGCGATATATGATTTCATATATCTCTTTTCTCTGATGTTCTTTACTCACCTTCAAATCTCTCTTTCTGTCTGCATCAGCTTCGTGTTTTCTATAAATCAAAAAAAAAATTCTAATTTGATATATGATATTTATTCATCATGTTTTATCTTCCATTCTCTTCCACTCTATATACGGTACCAGTCATCTATTTCACATTCTCAAAACACTTAGTATCTCTGGTAAGAAATTGAATGCCCTTTGGTCAACACCATGAATGCCAAGGTAAATATTTTTGTGTTCTTAAATATGTAACTTGAAACATATTTCTTTTTGTGTTTACATTTTTTTTAAAAAAATGTTGAATGAGTTTGTTGTCGATGCTATATTCGAACGGAAGATCCATTTCTTATGGTTAAAGGTTCGAAATTGACAAGGGAAGTGATATAATAAAATGCAAAGGTAATATTTATTAACTAAATAATTTAATATTTTTATAACATTTTTATTTTCTTTAAAATACTTAACAAGAGTTAAATTTTAAGGAGCATGGTACATCATGAGTACACATGAGTTAAGCGAATTCTGTGACCGGATTAGAAATAATGACATACCAAACTTGGTGCAGCAGCAACTAGAAATTGAAGTCAACAGTTAAACATTCAAAACAGCTACAAGAGTTGTTCCATCTTCCAAAATAACCCCAGTTGCAGGCCATATATTTTATGAGGTGGACCATACTGCACGGCCTATAATTGTCGAGATTATTATGGATTAATATTTCAGCATAATTTCATTAGTTTTTAACCAAGTTTAGTTTTCAGTTCAGTTTCCATAAAAAAAAAGGTAAGGAAGCATGTCCTACCATCCTCCTACCTAGTTTAGTTTAATTTTAATTTTTTTTTAAAGGTAGAGGAACATATCATACACTCCTATCTAGGCTAGTTTAGTTTCAATTTTTTAAAAAAAGAGGTAGAGGAGCACATCATACCTCCATTTCTCTTGTAATCATATTTCTAATATATTTTATTCTATGTCTTTTGTATTATATTCATTCCGCTTCGCAGAACTTTAATTCACGTCATATTTTTGTATCAGATTAGGAGTCGCACCATGATTTACTCGATCAGCAAACTCTTTTATTATTTGCGGAAAAGCTGTAAGCACAAGAAGAAAATAATCCAGTTCCTCTTTTGAATATTTATTCTTTTAACGGCTGGAAAATCTTTGCATACCGGAATTTTTCGTAGAGTCGTAGAGCACATATATTGAAAGAAGAGCATAAATTAACCAAGACAACACAGAGCATGCGTGTTTAACCGATTTCCTGTATAAAAAAAATCCGACGATGCAGCTAGTCTGGGGTGTCATAGTACCCATTATCTCTTGTAATCATATTTCATACCCATTGGCTATACTGAATCTTATCCACAGTTGAAACTCTTTCTGTGTCAAGATTTTGGAACCATACTCATAGGGTCAGGGTCACAGGTAAGTAACAACCACCAGTTAATAAGATTCCTCAACTTTGAAAAAAATATTGGTGACTGCTTCAAGAGGCTACCTTAAAAAGTAGTCATTTCCCATCATCTTTGAGCTATGGACCTACGGACTTTGATACAAAGGATCTGGTGAATATTTTAACTGACCCGGGAGAAAGAAATTTACTTTTACCTTCCTACACCATTCACAGTAAACAAGTAAGGTGAAAAGGGTAAATTTCTGATGAACTCCAAAAATAAGATTTTGGAGCCATACTTACAGGGTCAGGGTCACAGGTAAGTAACAACCACCAGTCAATAAAAATCCTCAACTTCAAAAAAAAAATTGGTGACTGCTTCAAGAGGCTGCCTTAAAAAGTAGTCATTTCCATCATCTTTGAGCTATGGGCCTATGGCTTTTGATACAAAAGATCTGGTGAATATTTTAACTGACCCCGGAGAAAGCAATATACTTTTACCTCCATACACCATTCACAGTAAACAAGTGAGGTGAAAAAGTTAAATTTCTGATGGACTCCAGAAATAAGATTTTGGAGCCATACTCATAGGGTCAGGGTCACAGGTAAGTAACAACCACCAGTCAATTAGATTCCTCAACTTCGAAAAAAATATTGGTGACTACTTCAAAAGGCTGCCTTAAAAAGTAGTCGGTTCCCATCATCTTTGAGCTATGGGCCTATGGCCTTTGATACAAAAGATCTGGTGAATATTTTAACTGAATCCGGAGAAAGCAATTTACTTTTACCTCCATACACCATTCACAGTAAACAAGTGAGGTGAAAAAGGTAAATTTCTGATGAACTCCAGAAATAAGATTTTGGAGCCATACTCACAGGGTCAGGGTTACAGGTAAGTAACAACCACCAGTCAATAAGATTCCTTAACTTCGAAAAAAATTTGGTGACTGCTTCAAGATGCTACCTTAACAAGTAGTCATTTCCTATCATCTTTGAGCTATGGGCCTATGACCTTTGATATAAAGGATCTGGTGAATATTTTAACTGACCCCGGAGAAAGCAATTTACTTTTATCTCCATACACCATTCACAGTAAACAAGTGAGGTGAAAAAGGTAAATTTCTGAAAAAGGTAAGTTTCTAACTTACGCTCTTGAACCTTTTTCAATGACCAACACTCAGGACCATATAATAATGATAATCATAAAATTTACCCTTAAACTTCAAAGATACGCTGCTATCGCACAGAACACTAGAAAGCTTAAAAACTCAAAAAAGCCAGAAAGAAAATTAAAGAAAAAGAAAAAGAAAACCTCTATCATAAAACATGTACTCCCTCTGATCTGTATACATGTTTTTTTAAAGTTCGGCACGCATTTTAAGGCACATATAAAGTATGTTTCCGTAATTTATTTTTAATTTTTTTTTGAATTAAACTTTTATTTGAAATTTTTTTTAAAAATAATTTATAAAATTATGTTATAAATGAGTATTAGAATGCGTGCCGAGCTCCTGTCCCCCAATACGACGGAGGGAGTAGAAGAATGCGTCGGACATCTTGATTTAGAAAATAAAAATGCATTGGACCAAAAGAGTATTTATTTGTGATGGGCCTAAAACATCAGGCTTTGTAAATGATTGGCTTCTGAGGTTTTCTACAAGTGTCTAACAAAAGGACAAGTTTCATTTAGTTGTCTGTTGAATTGTAGCTTGTCGTGTAAAGGCCCAATCTGTAAGTATAACAAGAATAGATTTCAGTTTGGGCCACAAGCCATTATACCTTTTCTTCATCAAAGGCCCGAGTATTATAAAGTCCCAAAAAAATTCATTTTTTTTTTCAAATTACAAGTTAGTATCATTTTTGTATTGATTCATTAGTGTAATGTGCCCTCCTGTATTTATATGAGTAATGCTATATAAAATAAAATTTTACTTTTTTTTTTTTCAAAATTATGTGACATAATATGTGGAGGTTTTTAATTTATACACCGGGTATCATATTATTTTTAGAAAGATTATCAAATATACATGTGACACACAAACAAAATTTTGGGTGTAATTTTTAGGATCTAGCATTTTTCTTATATGAGATTCCGCAAATTTTAGAATTCATTTGGGAGCCTTGAATGATTACCAAATTCGTACACAAAAAGAAAAAACTCATACTAATTGCTAAATTGGAAGCTCATATTGTTGTTAGGGTGCCTTGTGGAGTTAGTTGCTTTATTCAATTTTCTACTCCTCCACATTTCGTGTTGGAGTATCTTGTGAAAGACATTTGCTTGGATTAATGAAAAAAACCAGTTTCAAAAAAAAAAAATTGCTAAATTGGAAGCTCTATATTTGAGTTATAAAGACCGAGTGTTGTTTTTGTGAGGTTTTATAAATGAGAATTGGTAAATGCATATTTTATGTCGGAGCTCCAAAACTGTTCAAAAACGGTTAAGTTGGAAAATCGGTGGAAATGTGTTAGAATCTCTGATCAAGGCCAGAAGTCATGTCAAATGTGATGAGCCCATTTGAAAAATCATAAAATAAGTAATTTATAATTTAAAATAAATAAGTGATTTATAAGTGATAATTAGATAAATAATTATAAATAATACAAGTATTTGGATAATTTTACTTATAAGTGAAATTTTTTTTTACTTAAATAAACTAAAATAAATAATTTTTAAATATAACTATTTTAATTCTTGATTTTTAAGTTAGATTAATATTTAAAAATATATATTTTTAAACTAAAGTTAATAAAAAAATGAAATCAAAATAAGTTAATAAAAAGTGGGCCGTTACTAGCATTCAACTTATGAGCTTATAAGTTGTAAATTTGATTTATAAATTGGGTCGATAAATACTCGCAGATAAGTTGTTGCGAGCTTATAAGTTATTAAGCTGACTTATAAGATTTGCCCAAACTGGGCCTAAATCTACAATGCTCCACCTGGGGGCTAACCATCATTGGTCCCGGTGGATTCAAGTGAGCTCGGTCAAAGATCAGATGGTTAGAGCCACACGCATAACATAACTTAAATCAGTCATGCCCAAACTTTACAAAACAAATAGCAAGTTTCTGCGCTTTTCCCCTTAGTTTAGGTAGGAAAATAGTGTCTGTGTGCTTCATTGTTATATTGTGCATTGCGAGTTTCTCCATATATTCATTGAACTTGCACTGGCTGATTGCATTTCAGATTGATCGAACACTTTCATATTATCTCTTCAAGAACTTACTGTCAGATTCTTTGAACTTTTGCAGCTCGAGGAACAGAGACCTGCTCGATAAATGGAATTAGTCCCAGTCGAAACCATTAAGGAGCCGTTTGGATTATGAGATATCAACCCGGTTAATGGGAATGAGGTTCTAATACATTTTTGTATTGAAATCTCATTCCCATTCCCGTTAACCGGGTTAGAATCCCATGATCCAAACAGCCCCGAAATTTCATTTAATTTAACCAACTACAAGTTTACAACACAATGCATTTAGAACATATTCACGCATTCTCTATTGATTTTATTATAAAATGATGATTGAAATATAATATTAGTCCCTGAAATTAGAACAGCTTCATGGATTGTCTGAGGCAGCGCAGCCTACACGCGGTCAAACAACCTGATTATAGATTATATAAAGCAAAACAAGTTAAAACGATTTCCTCGTGCAGTTCAACAGACACAGTTGTTAAATTAACTAATCTGGCGAAAACTACAGTTCACCAGCTTTAAGTAACAAGCTAACGACTCTTCATTTGGAGCATAGCGAAAGCTAAGCAGCTCATCTCACGCCTACGTATCATTACATTGTCTAATGGCAACTTGATTAACAACCAAGTGACATTATTATTGTTAAATCAACACAACCAAACATTAGTTAGATTCCTCTTCAGAAAAAAAAAACATAAATAGATTCCATTCATTTGACTTCGACCTTTCTTTGTGTGACTATGAATCAAATACCAGAGATCTTATCTATGCGTGTAGAAGACGACGACTATGAATGATACATTAACATATTCAAGTATTATTATTGAAGGATTTCAATGCAAGGAAGCCGAGGAGGATATAACAAGTTGATCTTAGTAGTTGAATAATTACGCGGTAGTTGCTCATAGTTTAGTTTGATTCTCTTTTCCTTTATGTATATATATAGCCCCATCAAGTATCAATATTAGCTAAAACTAAGATAAACACATTCGATAAACAGAAAGTTAACTTTCAAATTTTTTTTTTTCCGTTTATATTTAAGTAGTCAACTATATTGGTTTTGCTATTTGAGATGGAGAGAAGTGGAAGCGCAAGTCTAGTAGATGTAAAACTAACTGAAGAACAAATAAAAGCAGAGAAAGAAAGGAGAGAAGCTCATACGAAAACACTAGATGATCTTGTTAACGTCAATTCACTATTCACTCTAGCCGTGTTTGTGGGATTGTCTCAGGCATCACCAGGTGCTATCAGCCTGGAGAACAGAGAAGAGTGCAACGCTGGTCCAGGAGTAGCTAAAATGCTGGTTCTCTATGAAGTTGTGGCCTTTGCTTGTTTCCTTTTATCAAGCCTTGTCGCGAAAGTAATTAAGCTACTACTTGGCTTGGATAATGAAAGATTAAAGCTTGTTGAAGAAAGATTTGATTTGAAGGACTTTCTTTTAATATTAACGGCAGGTGCATCTGTTAGTGGGATTGTTCTGCTAACGCTCTCGGTTGTTAATATTGTTCAAATTCGTATTGGTGTGTACTCTTGTGGAAGTGCTGAAGCAAGGAGAGCTATTTGGGCTCTTTGCACTATTGTCGCCATTGCTTTGCTGATTTATGTAGTGGCCCTGTGTATAGCCATTTATGCTTCTATCACTACTGATGGTCAGCATTCAGGTAGTTCAAAAGGAAATTCAAATCGAGAAAGTGGTGCTGAAAAGGATGATGATTCTGATTCAACCAAAGGCCCCTTACCTGTTTGATTGGGTTCTCGTTTTCACGAAGAATAGCATTGCAGTGCTGAATTCAAGTTCATGATATAATTGTACTTAAACATTGTAATGTAACAAAGTTACGTTAGGTTTAGGTTATATTTACGTTTTCTTGTACCTGCCCACTGTTGTCTGCAGGGACTGTTACAGCAGAATTCATGCTTTTGTTCAATTCATTGTGTTATTAAAGGGTCTTCTGAGTATGGAGCATTTCATTCAGTAATCACTTCTGTTTTATTATGTAGGCTGCAGCTGTAATCCTTCATCTTAATGAAATGTTGCGAGTATATAGACCACTCTTCCTGTATAAAAACTTTCAGTTTGTGAAATATGTATTCGCCATCACACGCCTATGCAAAGAGTCTCGAATACAGATGATATACATATGTTATCTGTTT
The DNA here is from genome assembly GCA_003724115.2 of Anethum foeniculum. Lineage (NCBI taxonomy): Eukaryota > Viridiplantae > Streptophyta > Magnoliopsida > Apiales > Apiaceae > Anethum > Anethum foeniculum. The sequence continues at coordinate 34,360 of PHNY01241170.1, forward strand.
CAAGTACGAACAAGAACAAAATATGGAGACTACAATCATCAAAGGTTTGATCTACTGATACCTTTAAACTATTCATTACACCATCTGATGATATTCATGCATTTACAAAACTACCTACTCCATCTGATACTCATGCATTTACAAAACTACTTCTTGCTCCATCATGCATTTACAAAACTACTTCTTGCTCCTGGTTTATATACTCGGAGTCTCGGATTGCTCTACTATCCCAACCGAGCAATTCTAACTTGCATATACACAAAAAATGGGATTGGAACACCTTGATCCAGTTCCCTTGATACCAACTGTACTTTTTGCACATTAAGTTGATCTCAACGCAAAAACACGACAATCTACTTTTCAAGATATTTCAAAGAGAGGCTCTTTGGACAAAATGTTCCTCCACTTATCCTTAAGATCAGCTGGAGTACGAGTCTCATCAAATACATCACGACCTTCTTCCAAGATCTTCTTCCATGGAATATTTTTATTCACTAATTCCGAGTGCTTCAGAACTCCTTCCTGCAATGTCATGCATTAAAAACTAAAGCCTTAAAACTTAAAAGTATCTAAAAACAGCAGGAAAGACTAAGCTAAACAAAATATATAAACTGCAGCAAATCTACTAGCAAATAGTAGTGATCTTCAAATCAGACTTACATATACTCTGAAACTCTAATTCTGCTTGGAAATATAATATTGCTCATCTACCAAGATATTTTGACTAGATATCACACATTCACTGTTCGTGAACCAATTCAGAATATTCTATTTTCCTACTTTTACCTAAAGCACTCTGTATGTCTCTTGATTTCATAATGAAGATGGTATAAACTTCAAGTAAGCAAGACAAAAAACAGCTTCGCTACGCAGAATCGCAGATTTTCTTTAAACCAAGAGATATCTCTGCCAGAAAAATGAACTCTGCTTCTCATCAATAAATCCATCTCAGATCAACCAACTGCACCAATATCCTATTTAATCAGGCTCATTTGTTTGAGCAGCCGTACATGTGTAGGACCCTTGGACACGACACTTAATCAGTGCCTGATCCTTGGAATGAAATTAGGACACTCTGACCAACTAACAGAGCATATAAAAGATGAACTTACAATGCAAAAGAAGAAGAGTAAGATGACGGAACGAGAAAAGGAGAAAAAAAGGTAATGAGAAGCCTACTTCGTAGCCTAAGGAAAAATAATTCTAATTTGCAGACTTCTTTTGTTTTATCTTTGCTATGATATGTTATCTCATATAATCACTTATTAATATATTATGGCGGTGTCCCGGCAACCGCGTTCAAAATGAGGTTAGGTCCCGTATCACCAATTTTCAGAAATTCCAGTCCAAGTGTCTCGGACTTGGATGAGGGTTGTGTTTGACACTCCATACCTGAGTGCAAGTAACATAGCCTCTATCACATTCTTCTGGACAGGCCATCACTGTTCAATTAAATTAATTTTATAAGAGGTAGCTAACTCTGGTGCAGCAGGCTTCCCATTTAACTCCAAGTTCTTAATCAGGAAAAAGATTCCAGGAATCTTAAGGGTAAGGTGGTACACAATCTCATTCTACTGTCAGTCTGCCCCAGTAATTACATGGTAGTTCAACAACAGGGTAAAACTTTATTTAGAGCTAGTACCATAAGCATATCCTCCTCTTACCTGTCCCAGTAGTTACACTGTAGTTTAATAACAGGTTGAAAATTTATTTAGAGATAGTACCTTGAGCTTATCCTCCTCTTCCACTTTCCAAGCCGATCGTTTGCGCTTCATATTCGGAGTTGGTGACTTTTGGCTGCAAAACAGAACAGTTGATAACTACTAGCATAGAAACATCAAAATTACTACTATGTGAATCGACAATATTTCAAATTTGTCAGGACTTACATATCTTCGTACAATCTTAAACAAGACTAGTACAACAATCACTTACAATACTGCACGAGGCTTCACGACTTTTTTCCTAGACGATCCTTTAGGAATATCAACACCTGGTTGCTGTGCTCCAGTCACTTCCTCAGAGATGGTATCAGTATCCATGCAAGTGGAAGCAGTAGTATCATTGACTTTTCTCTTAGCTTCCATATGCACCTGTGGAACAGATTCTTTGCACACTATTTCTTCTATGCTTTTGTGTACTTGTTCCTGACTCTTTACTTCATCCATCCTCCCTTCATTCTCTTCAGCTTCCTCCACATTCTCTTCCATGAAATCGTGTGCTTCGTAATCACCTGCATCCAGGTGATATTCGGGAAATGTTTCAATTCCGGTAGCATCATTCTGTAATTTATCCCCAGATTGACTCCTTTCATTCATGTCCACATCCTTCTCTTTATCTACCTTACCTTCTCCACTGCAACATTCATTTATCCCGCCCTCATTTCGCTTCTCCACAACCTTAACTCGATTAAAGTCATCATCATCTACCAATAGCACATCATCAGCTCCTTCATCCCTCATAATACATTCAGGAACCGTCACATCTTTTTCCCCCTCCCCACATTCATCATGAACATCACTACTTCCAGTCACATTTACCGTCTCAACTCCTCCCACACCTACCCCTACCAACAGCACATCAGCTCCTTTATCCCTCACACCACATTCACCACCAGTCACATCTTTCTCCACCTCAGCACATTGATCACGAACATCACTCCTTCCAGTCACATTCCCCGTCTCAACAACCCCTTTCCCACCTAAATACTTAGACAAATTTTTCTCCGCCAAAGCCCTCTTTCTCTCAGCTTCAACAACTTCTTGAAAAGCCCATTTATACGCGCAATACGGACAACTAAAATTCCCCAACTCATCAAACTGAGCTTCACAACCCAAACAATCCTCATGAACAACTACAGGACAGGCATTATCATGACAAGTCAACAACTTCCCATTACTCTTATCACATTTTATACACAAATCCATCCAATGAAACTTCTTGATAGGAACATTCTCATTCATCTTTTCCAAACCCTAATCGGAAATTAAACCAAACCCTAATAGAATTAAAAACCCAGATCAAAAAATCTAATTAAGTAGGACAAATATAACTACAAAAAGTAATCTTTTTAAACATATTTATATAAAGAAATCTTGATAGACAAAACCATAAAGAGTGACTAGCTGCATCAAATATACACAAACATACACTTGTACAGTAAGATTTTATAAAAATGTGAGAGACAGATTCACAAATATAACAGAGAGGGTAGAGAGAGACAGAGAGAGATATTCACAAATATAACAGAGAGAGGGGAGAGGGAGGGGGGGAGAGAGAGAGAGAGAGAGAACATTGAGAGGGAGGGGACAGAGAGAGAGAGAGAGAGAGTGCAAACCTGTAAATCTTGATATAAAAATGTGGGTTTGGCGGCTAGATACTAGTATTTTCCAAACAAGACAAGATCAGATCCCGCCCTTTGTAGTGAGGACCAGTTGTAGATATTCTTGGGACTTTAAACTCATATTGTTGGACGTGCCTGTTTGGGAAATCTTATTTGTCATAAATAAGTTATTTATTTCTGAAAAAAGTACATCAAACTGTACTTCTTTCTGAAATAAGTTACTTGTTTCTGACAAGTTTTTGCATATAATGGATATTAAATCATACTTAAATATTTAATTCTAAAAATTAACATGTAAATATGAAAAAAAAAAATCGAAATAAGTCGATAAGTTGATAAGTGTCTGTTTGCCAAACAGGCATCCGATGAAGACAGTTCTACTGAAGTATATTTATTTCGGCTAAATTTAGATCATTTTGATATCGGTAGTTTTTATATATGCAGGTGTTTGTCGCTACTTAAAAAAATTGATTAAAATAAGTTGAATTTATAGACTTTTGTATTTATTGTGCGTTTTAAGGACCGTAGAGTCTAGAACCTAGGGGCGAAATGAGAAAATGGGCTCTAATTTTTTTTACTTGTCTTGTTAAATTTAAAATTAAATTCGAACAACAAAATTAACTAAATAAAATATCCATGGATTACCAATTTTTCAAATAATAACAAATTATGAAAAACAACTACGTCGAGCTCTTCTTGATGCGGAATCAGAGATAACTGTATCAAACTCAATATTCTTCGACATGTCTTTTTCTATACACAACATTGCGAGTTCATTCGTTATCTCGGATGCATTGATGATCGTAAATAACTTTTTAACAACTTAAGTTTTAGAAAAATTAGTTTCAGATGATGATGCCGTTAAGTACTAATAATTAGATTCGATAAGCAATTGCAACATTAAAAAAAATAATCCAAAGATTTTACAAACTCAAGAATCTTAACTGCAGACATTAGATCAAATTTATAGCGTATCTAGTTCCAGTGAAATAACATCCAACCCAAAATTTGAACTCATTATGAAAGAAAGTATATATATCATATTCTTCAATTCATCATATTCGAAAGACATCAAGGTTGGAGAATTAAATTATAGAATGTCCTAGATTTTATTTTTATTACTTAGATGGATATGTACTAATAATATTGCATGTACTTAACATTTTTGGGCCCTAACATTTTTGTCTCCGAACTATGAGAGTTTGCTTTTGTTTTCTGCCCAGGGCGGTCGACCTGGATGCCCTCCCTCTGGGCCGGGCCTAAGGCTTTTGTACATATAATAAAAAATTCGTATTTATTTTTAAGTTGTATATCGGTATTGATCCGGATAGATTTTTATAATTGTAACTGAATTCGTTTAAGCAATTTTTTGGGTCGATTTTAAATTTTACCTAATTATTAAATCTTATAAATAATTTTATAAATTAAAATGAAGTTGAAGTCACTGTAATGTTGCTAATCACAATAAGTATAGTTGACATTTATTTTACAGTATCACTAGAATGAAACACTTAGACGTGTTTTTATTAAAAAAAAAAATGTAATTCAAATTTAGCAAATGACTCTAAATAGTTTAGAAATTGATTTTATTCATAAATATTAACCAAGGAGTGGTTGCAGCTCGTGATGCGGCTCTCTGGCGACTAGTCCAGTGCGTCCTGCAGTTTGGTGCGGTTCCTCAAAGAGACCAAGACAATGATGCCTCGTTGGTGAGCTATACGATGACACGATCGTATTAAGGTTGTGGAGAAGCAAATTTACTTGGAGCCTGTTGTCATGGTCCTATGGATTAACTAGATATGATCTCTGTCTGCTGCATAACGAATATTTATCGTCGAACCGGTGAATAACTAGATATGATCTCTGTCTGCTGCATAATGGATATTTATCGTCGAACAGGTGAATAACTAGATATGATCTCTGTCTGCTGCATAATGGATATTTATCGTCGTCGATGTCTAATAGGTGAATACAGAGGAGTAAACTATGTTACTTATAAGTTATAACCTGGATGCAAACAAGTACATGACGAGGAGATATTTCGAAAATATTGCAGTAAAGAGTCTAAAAGAGAGGGAGTAGAAGCTTCCGACAGCCATTGTCCAAAAGGCACTCCCTCCACATTGTCCAATTGAAACAACAGTAAAAAATCTCTTGAGACAGCTAGATAGGTCTTTTATTTGCGTCTGTGACCGTGGTGGCAGCACTGCTGCTGCGGTGCTGCCACTAGTAGAACGTCAAAATTGATGAGAGTTGGTTGAGGACACTTCACCTCTGAGAGATTGAAGGGAGAGCTGGAGAAGTTGTCGTAACAATTTCAACTTCGGAAAACTTAATATCAGATCCTCCCAATTTTCACAAGCTCAAGCATGCATGATGCAACACAGACTTGCTCTAGTTATGGAATTAATCTAAACCTTTCAATTTTTGTTCATTTCAACTAATTACAACACAGCATATTAGCAGTAAATTCACCATTCTTTCTACTTATTTTATTACGAATGAGTGAAGTATAATATTAGTCCCTGAACCCAGGACAGTTGCCTAGATCGTCCCAAGTCAGCGTGTATGGGACAGTTGCCTGGATTATCCAGTCAGTGCCGCCTACACGCTGTTGAACAACCAGATACTACATTATAAAAAGCAGAACGAGTTAAAATGATTTACTCGTGCAGATTTTCAGACACGTTTGATTAATCAACTTGGTGAAAACGAAAGTTAATTGATTTTAAGTCACAAGGTAACAACTCTTCATGTATTAGTAATTTGTCTAGTGGCAACTTGATTAACACCTAAGTGACACTATTATTGTTAAATCAACACAACCAAATATAATTAGATTCAATTAATTTGACCTTGACCGTTCTTTGTGTAGAAGACTACGAATGATGCAAGTCCAAGGACAAGACAACAAATTAGTTTTAGTAGTTGAAAATTACGCGGTAGTTGCTCACAATTTAGGATGCTTCTCTATTCCCTGCATATCTATATATTAGAGGCCCGTCAAGTATCAAGAATATCTAAAACAGAAGTATTTTTGACATACTAGCACATCACATTCCTAAACCAAAGTGAGTACATTCTTGGCTTTTTTTTTTTTAATTGCAGATGGGTGTAAAGGTGTGTCCAGATAATGCTCAAGTGAATGATGAACAAAAAAATGCAGAGAAAGATAGGAGAGAATCTCATACTAAAACACTAGATGATCTTGTTAATGTCAATTCACTGTTCACTTTAGCCGTCTTTGTGGGCTTATCTCAGGCTTCACCAGGTGCCATCAGCCTAGAGAATAAACAAGAGTGTAACGCTGGTCCTGGGGTAGCTAAAATGCTCGTTCTCTACGAAGTTGTGGCCTTTGCTTGTTTCCTCTTATCAAGCCTTGTTGCAAAAGTAATTAAGCTACTATTCGGCTTGGATAGTGATAGATTCAAGTTTGTTCATGATAGATTTGATGTGAAGGACTTTTTGTTGATCTTAACAGCAAGTGCATCTGTTAGCGGGATTATATTGCTAACACTCTCAGTCGTTAATGTAGTCCAAATTCGAATAGGCTTGTATTCTTGTGCAAGTGCTGAAGCAAGGAGAGCCATATGGGGGCTCTGTACAATTGTTGCCATTACTTTGGTGATTTACATAGTGTCCCTGATTATAGCTATTTATGCTTCTATTACTACTGATGATCAGTATTCAAGTAGTTCGAAAGGAAATTCTGAGAAACAAAGTGGTGATATTGAGAAGGATGATCATTCTGGTTCAATCGAAGGTCACAGAGCGGTTTGATTTGTTCTCATTCTCATGCAAAATAAGATTTATAAATATGTTTGTACTCTAAATGGAATCTAGTTAACCAACTTAAGCAAATTTAAGTCCATATATGTTTTCTCCCTCTGCGCAATGTTGTATGCAAGGATTGTTCCTTAATTAAAACTAGACACGGTAGAGAATGTATTGTTTGTATCTGAGCTATAGATTTTAGTAGCACTACCAGGTTCAGGCATGCATATAAACTTTGTATTGATCAAAAAAGTTTGAATCCTAATATTAATGATATATAGCATAGTATTAAGGATCAAGTAACATGCAGGTTGGCTTATTATCATCAACATATATGCCCGCGTCTTATCTGAATATTCGAAAAGCAACCATACATCGCAGCTGATTATCAACTTATTGAGCTTGGATTCCAAAAACTGTTCTAGCCGACTTATATTCCTGCTTCTCGCATGATCAGCCTTAAACTGAACGTTAAATTCAACTGCTCCATGGTTATTTGTAATATTGTCCCCGATGGCTCTTACAGTCGTATCGTTTACATCTACTAATACCCCAAAGTCTAGCGCAAAGTGAACCATAGTGTTTTCTGGCCTCATATCGAACCCTTGGAGCCTAGTCATCCAAAGTGCCTCCTCTTCGCTTTAGTGAAAAAAAACTCGAAAGATGGCTCAGAACTATCCATGCTCATGTTGATGCTCCAATGGGCATAAACAGGATTTGAGAGGTTCAAGTTGGAAACAATAATAGAGTCTATTTTCATTGTTGGAAACTTGGAATCTCGCGGAATCATTGTGCATCAATACTAACTTCCCTCACGTACCACTATACTTAACAATCATAATCACTGCATTATATCCAATGATCATATAATCACAATAGTTGTTTGGTTAATTGCATGTCGAGAATTCTAAATTGTTGTAACATTACAACAATTTGCCCCTCAAGTAATCTCGAATATCCTTAATTATGACATTCCTTCATTTATACTTCTTACTTCATGTCCAATTGTAGTCTCTCTTTTTTATTAATTGCAGCTTAAATTGAAATAAAAATAAAAAACAAAAACAAGAAAGCGAGCCAGAGAAAGCTTCTAATATCATCTTCAACAAGAAAACGGAAAATTATAAATATATCATCTTCAACATATCGCTTGATTGTCTCCACATGAAGACCGGAGATTTGATCTATTTTATGTTTGTTCGAATCAATCATTTTTTGTAGATGTCGTATGCCTTTTTATTATTGAATTATCTCCATATTTCTTCAAAAAAAAAACAATTATATTTAACAAATAAATAAATTATGTTCCACTCTATTCGTATTTGAGTATTTTCAAGAGATTAAGATATTAAATCCGTCATTACTGGTTGAGATATCTTATAAATTACTTATAAGTTAAAAAATGTCGCAATTTATTAGACATCACAAACAGTGCTGCTGGTCTCCAGAAACTTGGTATCAGATTCTCCCAACTTCCGCAGCTCAGGGAACCAGACCTGCTAGACAAATGGAAACGTTTCGATTTCATTCATTTCAACAAATTTCAACACGTACACACATTAACAATGAATCATTAAGTTCACACATTTGACATTTCTCTATTGATTTTACTCTAAATTGATGAGTGAAATATAATATACCAGTCCCTGAACCCAGGAGTTGCCTGGATCCTCCAGAGTCAGCGCCGCCTACATGCGTTCGAACAACCAGAGTTGAAATGATTTCCTTGTGCAGTTATAATGCATACACACTTGTTCAATTAATTAATCTGCTGAAAACTACAGTTAATTGATTTAAGTAACTAGGCAACAACTCTTCGTTTGGAGCCTTATAGAAACCTACATCAGCAACTCATCTCAACCCTACGTATTATTACATTGTCTAATAGCAACTTGATTAACACTTAAGTGACATTATTATTGTTAAATCAACACAACCAAACATAAATTAGATGCGATTCATTTGACTTTGACTGTTCTTCGTGTAGAAGATTATGAATGATACCTAAAACATATTCAAGTAATATTATTGAAGGATTCCCATGCAAGGCTGAGGAGAAATCGACATTTTTAATTTAGTAGTTGTTAGTTGAAAATTACGCGTTAGCTGTTTGATTCTTCATTTCTGCATGTATATATTTATGTAAGGCCCATCAAGTATTAAGAGCAAGTAAAACACAAGTACTTTTTACATACTAGCAATCACATTCTTGAATCGAAGCAAATATATACGTTCTTGGTTTACTATTGCAGATGGGTGGAAAAGTGTCTCCAGATAACACAGAAATGACTGATGAACACAAAAAAGCTGAGAAAGAAAGGAGAGAAGCTCATATTAAAACACTTGATGATCTTGTTAATGTAAATTCACTATTTACTTTAGCTGTCTTTGTGGGCTTATCTCAGGCTTTACCAGGCGCTATCAGCCTAGAGAATAAGAAAGAGTGTAACGCTGGTCCTGGGGTAGCCAAAATGCTCGTTCTCTATGAAGTTGTGGCCTTTGCTTGTTTCCTATTATCAAGCCTTGTCGCGAAAGTAATTAAGCTACTAATAGGCTTGGATAGTGAAAGATTCAAGTTTGTTCAGGATAGATTCGATGTGAAGGACTTTTTGTTGATCTTGACGGCAAGTGCATCTGTTAGTGGAATTGTTCTGCTAACGCTTTCGGTTGTTAATGTAGTCCAACTTCGGATAGGTTTGTATTCTTGTGGAAGCGCTGAAGCAAGGAGAGCCATATGGGCTCTTTGTACCATTGTTGCCCTTGCTTTGGTGATTTACGTATTGGCCCTGATTATAGCTATTTATGCTTCTATTACTACTGATGGTCAGTATTCAGTTGTCTCAAAAGAAAATCCTGAGAACAGAAGTGGTGATAATAATGAGGATGATCGTGCTGGTACGACCGAAGGCAACTCAGCAGTCGTTTGATTCTGGGCTCTTGAATAATGGAATTTTACTTCTGGATTAACTTCAGTATATGTTTTGTACTTCAAATGGAATTTTACTTCTGGATTGACTTCAGTATATGTTTGTACTTCAAATGGAATTTTACTTCTGGATTGAACTTCAGCATATGTTTCTTAGTACTGCACACATGCAGTAGAGTGTATTATTTATAACCGTTCTATTAATTTATACAATGATCCGAATTAGAAGGTTGGTAAATTTATTTGACATTCAGGATTTGCAAGTCACACTGATTAATATAGTTTATGACAACGTATACCGAAAGAACCTATGTGCCCGTTTGGTAACTTGGATTTCATTTGAAATTCTGAATTTGATCAAATAACATATTTGGATAACTGAAAGAATTTGGATTTGGATTTCATTTGAAATTCAAGGTACTCAAATATTAGTACAAATATGAGAATTTGAAATGACAACTCAAATCATGTTATTGAAATCCATCATTTCAAATGAAAAGCATGTTCCCAAAACACAACATATATGTAAATATAATGTTCAGAATAAGTTCGGTACTAAATTTTAGTGCTACTATGTCTAGTAAACTTCCCTCGTTTCAAGACAACAGTAACGACATAAAGACAGAGGAAGATACGAATCATCAATCATCAAAGAATGGTTATTGTTTGTGGGTTTTGGTAAGTATATACTGTCATCTACTAACCTGAAATTGAAGAGTAGCAGCCAACGCTTACTTATTTGGCAAGCAAGGTACTTCCTCCTCCTGTTACGATATCAAAGTTGGCGAGGGCAACGCCTGATATCAATATTGTCGAAGTATCACCACGATATGGTTGGCAGAGATGATATTACTGGAGAAACTTCCAAACCTACACCATCTCTGTATGAGTGAGTTTGTTTGAGAGAAGAGACGGTTGTTTGGCTATTGGTTTCCACAGCTTCAATAATTGATTCTCTTCGAATTGCCAGGCTTGAAAATGTGGAGGGTGGATGGCAGAACCATGCTAAATTTCTCCTGCAAATTTGATGAAGATTTCTGCAAATTTAGTCATATTCCTAAAGACGCATATTAGATTGTTACGTCAATTTCTACTTGGTTTTCTGATATTATTATCTAAGTTTCAAGTTTTCTGATCATCGACATGAAATAAAAATTATGTTTTCAATATTAATCTGTTATTGTAATATTAGCTCAAATAATTATTTAATGTCAAAAAGATTGATATATTTGGGAAATTTTTAGTTATTTTTACCCATGTTGGATAGTTAGCCCTTCAACAATATTCTTTCTAGAAGAAGAATTTCAAGGAGTGAAGATCACGGCCTTTCTCCTCCGTAGGATGCTCCCTAACCAGGTATCTCTCTTCTTCTTGCTTTCTCTTATATTCTCTATTTGATTTTTTTTTTATCAAACTCGGGTTTATCTTGTTTTACTCACAAATTGTTAGCAGGGCTGTTTATAATTTGGGTTTTGTACGGTTAGATTATGGCTTGAATCAGTAAATGCCCCAAACGCCGGGACTTCGGGGTCTCGCTGCCCGGTCAGCGAGTCGGGATCCTGGGGCGAAGCGCCCTGGTTTAGGGGTTCGGGGACGCAACGTGGTCCCGGATGGGGGTTAGGGGCAACGCCCACGACCTTTACGGTATCTTCTATTATACACTAGAGATTATCTGTTTTGGGCCTATTTCTCTGGACTTTTCTGTAACTGCCTAGAGAGTACTATATAAACTCTCTAGGGCATAACCTAAAAGTATGCTGTAATCTGTATTTTCGAGATCAATAAAACTTTTCTCTTATGCCTATTTTGTGTTTTTTCTTTACGTTTATTATTATAGTCTTTCTTACTTCCGCTATAACATGTACTTCTGCAGATAATGATTATGTACATATGTGTATATGTGTATGATATCATAATGAAAAAGTATTTAACGTAACCTACTATAATTTTGAAGTGTATAAACCACAATTCGTTATCTGATTCCAGAATATCTCGTCTTAAAGATGCAGGAAATTTTTCGTCTTTTAGACATATTGAATCCAGAATATCCCCTGCATTATAAAAAAGAAACTAACATACAGAGATTAATATGATTAACATGATTAGTTAACCAGATATGTTCTGTCTGCTGCATAATTGATAGTAATGGTCAAACAGGCGAGTAAGGAGTACACTATGTTACCTATGCATACAAGTACATAACCAGGTGTTTCAAAAATATTGCAATAAGAGTAGAATAAGATAGGTAATAGAAGTCTCCGACCAAGAGTAACATTGAAGGCACAGTTGCAGAATTCCGGTAGATTAGCAAATTTATAATCACATTCGTTTAAACTTATGTTTGCCTTTTTAAACTGACCTCCGTTGGACTCTACTAGCATATATTTTTGGAGTCCTCACAGTACCATCACTATAAACATGCCACCAAAAACACACTCCCTCCGCGTTATCCAATTGAAACAAAAGAGGCAATAAATCTCGTAAAGACAGACCATTTCAGGTAGGTAGTCAAAATGCAAGTCACTGGAATTTTCGTCAATGTCATCACTGCATCTGCGACTATATTGATTACAGTCGGTTATGAAAACTTCACACCACTGAAATTCAAGCGACAGCTGCTGAAGTTGCAGTAACAACTCTTAGCTTCCAAAAATTTAATATCAGACTCCTCCAATTTTTGCAGTTCATGGAACAGAGACATGCTCGATAAATGGAATTAGTCCAAACATTTCAGTTTTATTAATTCTAACAATAAATTTGCACATTCTTGTTAAATAATATATGTTGTGGTATAAGATCCTGTTGGGGCCTTCCTCTGATACTTAACAATTCTATCTGTCCATTATAATATAAAATGAGTGAAATACATTCATAGTCCCCTAGCCCAGGAGAGTTGCCTGGATCGTCCGTCGTCAGGGCTGCCTACACGGGGTCGATTGATTGAACAACCAGAAAACACATTATATAAAGCAGAACGAGTAAAAACGATTTCCTAGTGCAGATATAAAACACATTTGTCATTTGGTGAAAACGCGATATAATTGATTTTAAGTAACAAGCTAACAACTTCTCATTTGTAGCTTATAAAAAGCTACATCAGCAACTCTCTCAACCCTACGTGTTATTACATTGTCTAATGGCAACTTGATTAACACCTAAGTGACATTATTATTGTTAAATCAACACAACCAAACATGATTTAGATTCGATTCGTATGACTTTGACCGTTCTTTGTGTAGAAGATTATGAATGATACCTTAAACATATTCAAGTATTATTATTGAAGGATTCCCATGCAACGCTGTGGAGAAATCGACAGTTTTATTTTAGTAGTTGTTAGTTGAAAATTACGCGGTAGTTGCTCATTTTAGTTTGATTCTCTGTTTCTGCATGTATATATACGAGGCCCGTCAAGTATCAAGATTATCTAAAACACAAGTACATTTTACATACTAATCACATTGTTAATTCAAAGCAAATACGTTCGTGGTTTTCTGTTGCAGATGGGTGGAAAAGTGTCTCCAGATAATGCACAAGTGACTGATGAACACGTTGAAGCAGAGAAAGAAAGGAGAGAAGCTCATCTTAAAACACTAGATGATCTTGTTAATGTGAATTCACTATTTACTTTAGCTGTCTTTGTGGGCTTATCCCAGGCTTTACCAGGCGCTATCAGCCTAGAGAATAAGAAAGAGTGTAACGCTGGTCCTGGGGTAGCTAAAATGCTCGTTCTGTACGAAGTTGTGGCCTTTGCTTGTTTCCTATTATCAAGCCTTGTCGCGAAAGTAATTAAGCTACTAATAGGCTTGGACAGTGAAAGATTCAAGTTTGTTCAAGATAGATTCGACGTGAAGGACTTTCTGTTGATCTTGACAGCAAGTGCATCTGTTAGTGGGATTGTTCTGCTAACGCTTTCAGTTGTTAATGTAGTCCAAATTCGAATAGGTTTGTATTCTTGTGGAAGCGCTGAAGCAAGGAGAGCCATATGGGCTCTTTGTTCCATTGTTGCCCTTGCTTTGGTGATTTACATATTGTCCCTGATTATAGCTATTTATGCTTCTGTTACTACTGATGGTCAGTATTCAAGTGTCTCGCAAGAAAATCCGGAGAACAGAAATGGTGATAATAATGAGGATGATCCTTCTGTTTCGATCGAAGGCAACTCAGCAACCGTTTGATTTTTTTCTAGCTCTGATCGTGCTGTTTCGATCGAAGGCAACTCAGCAACCTTTTGATTTTTGGCTTGCTCTGGAAGCCTGGAATTTACTGCTAGATTGATGTTCAGTATATGTTTGTACTTCAAATGGAAATAAATCAACTTGAGCAATGTTTGTTCATAAATATTTTCTTGTTACCTGCATGTTAATAACAGAATTATACTTCTCTCTTTATTCATTGAAGTACTTCCTTTTTCCTCCCTAAGAGATCTCTAACAGTCTCTTAGTTGGCTCCTAAATATAATATAAACAATTTGGCTCCCAGCAAATTAGGACATAAATTTCTATATCAACTCCAACAATACTCTTAATTTTGACTCCCAAGTTATATATTATTCATATTTCAAATTGTGTATGACAAAGGTTTGAATTGAAACATGTGCAAAGTAAATATTTTATTAATAAAAAAAAGTTAGTTATGTAGTGGCTCTTAAGATAGAGGAGAGAGAAGAGAGAAGAGGTTCTTAAGGTTTTTAAGAGCCACTAGGGCTTGTTGGAGCTTGATATTTTATCATACGCTTTATATTTTGATTTAAAAATTTGTTTGAAGAGCCTATTAGAGATGCTCTAAATACAATAACACATTTTGCAGAGTCCTCCTTAGTTTAGAAAAAAGTAACAGGATTGAGAAAAATTAAAATATTATCCTATTATTGGAATTCCAACACTCTGGTAACTAGGTCATAATTTTTTTTATAAAATGCAGCCTGTACATGAATATTCAAGATTCAAGATCCTTAGGAACAAAGTCCAGTTATGATGCTAAAATAACTATGGTTATTCCAAATTTTAGTATATGCTAAAATAATTTTACTCGTGACTTAAAGTTATTTAAGTTATAAAATGGCACATGTTTACATAATTTATTATTCTGTATGACTTATGAATTATTAAATATGTAAAAATAATAATATAATCGTCAAAACATGTGAATGCGAATAATAATAATAACTTTTATCGGATAAAATTACAAAACAAAATAAATACCTCACAGCAAGAACTAGTCCAGATTTCATGCATCCAGTGTAGACCCCTGGCTTAGCTCTGGTTTTTGCCCTCATTTTCTTGTTCTGGTTTTTGTCCAACACTAGCTGGTTATGAATAATATTTCTATAACCAGAAATATTGCTAATGACTATAAACCGAAGCCTTTGGGGCTAGGGCGGCAATATCAGGCACGATCCGAAATCCGATCTGAATCCGACTCGATTCGTAACCTGATTTATTGAGAGAAAATTCGAAAATGACTCGAACACGACATGCTCAACTCGAAAATGACCCGAAATGACTTGTATTAAAAATTTATTCATTTACACTTAAATATTTGATTCTGTTTTTCGAAAGTAACCTGTTTACAAACGCGAACACAATCTGAAATCCGAAATTGTCACCTCTATTACGGGTCCAAAGGGTAAAAAGTTTAAAGTAGACACTTGGGTATTGGAAGCATAATCGGTTGGGTGGAGCGCGGGTCGAATCGGGACAGTTTTTAGGTAAAACCGAAATCGCATATCCTCAGTTTTTAAAATTCAAAATCGAAACCGCAACTGAAATCATCGGTTCGGTTTCGGTTTAAAAAATCTTGGTTTGGTTATAATCGGATTGGCTCAGTTTTGAAACCGCTTGATACAAAATTTACGAAACAGATATTACTATAACTGAAAACACTTGCTTAAATCAAAATTACAAAACAAGTATAGTGGAGCTCACCGCGTCACCAGGTGTCAATTACTCCCTCCGTCCCACAATAATAATCTTTTTGGAAGAATTTTTTTCCTATAATACATGTTCATTTTTAATTTTCAATACAAATATAATGACATTATTTCAAAATTACCCTTTTTGAAAGTTGTATGATAATTAATGAAGGTTGAGTAATAGTCTACATTCATGCATTTATGAGGGGTATGAGTGGAAAAATATTATCCAATTAATGATTTGTTAATATGCGTAATTTTTTCAAAAATGACTTATATTGCGGGACGGAGGGAGTATAATGTTACAGTTTTATACGCAGACAACAACAATATTATGCATAAATTTATAAAAATTCTGGAAGTTGCAGTAGAAAGAGCCCAGTTACTCCCGTCTATCCACTATAGTTCAAAAGTTCAATTTTTATTACTTATATTTAAAGATATAAGTATTTATTAATTTTAAAAATCTATATATAACATATTTATAATTTATTTATTTATTTTGATAATCGGATCGGATCAATTTTTTTCAATTCAGTTTTAACCAATAACTGAAACATGATAATCGGTTTTGGTATTTAATTTTTCAGTTTTGATTTTGGCTCGGTTTTTACGGTTCGGTTATTAGCAATTTTTAACAAATTCGGATTCGATTTTGAATTAATTCGATTTTCTGATCACCCCTAACAATCAATCAGACATGACCGACGAGTGATTGACATTTTTCGATGAGGCAAACCAAAATTCATAAAAGCAAAATAAACATGTTAGACAACGAATGGGCCTAATTTATTGTAAATGAGTCAAGTAAGTGAGAATTAGTGGGTGGGCAGATTGCATTAATCTATATGTAAACGTTTTTTAATATTTTACGCTTTAATTTTTAGCACACATCTTTATGTGCTTTGATCTAGCTAGAATTATTATTTTTTAAATTTTCGTTTTCTGAATTAAAAACTACAATCAAAATTTTAATTTAGAAAAAAAAACTTTAAAAATAATAATTTTAACTATCCGGTCAAAGCACTTAAAGATGTGTGCCAAAAGTCAAAGCGTCAAATATTAAAAAACAGAGGGAGTACAATCTAATTAAAAATAGAGTCACATTATTATTCGAAAATATTTTTGTTATTCATAACACTGCTCTATGGAAATCTAATCAAAATTTTAATATACAATCCCAATTTAATGAACCTTTTGTTTTGGGTAATGGACTTAAACACTGATAAATGGACTCAAATTGGTATTCCAGATCAAATGTGTTTTTAAAAGCTTAATGGGCCCAAAGTTGGGTATCCTCCCCTTGTCCTTTACTCAGCAAAAAGCCTACGGAAAGCCCAATGAATACAAGTATTAAAAGCCTTCCACAGACATCATTATTTTGTTCCATCGGCCTACTAAAAGCCTTCAGGCCATGTACAATGGTGACAGTATATGTAGTCTGCTTTAAAAAATGTATAGGTGATAACCATAACAATAATGCTAGTCCACAAAATTGTACACAAAATTTTTCACAATAAAGACGTGTAAAATATTGATAATGTCTATTGTCATATTTGACTAATTTTTAGTTACATCAATATTCTTCTTCTCAATCGATTCACTTTTGTGAGAAAGATATTTAAATCAACGTTTGGTAAATGGGTAAGTCCCATGTGAAGAAAGTTGGAGTCATTGGCTCTAGTATAACACATATACACATGTTTTTTGTTCTGCACTAAGCTGGTGGTCTTCACGGAAACAGCTTCCCTATTTCATATTTTTCGAAATAGGGGCAGGTCTGCGTACATCTTACCCTACTTAGATCCGCTCTAAGCGGGATATATTGAGTATGTTTGGTTTGCTTTAGTACCCGTCTCAATTCTATTTTTTGTCAAAATGAATATTGATAGGATATAAATGTCCCAGTCCAGCTACAGCCCAGTCCAGCTACAGCCCAGTCCAGCTACAGCCCGGTCCAGGGACAGCCCAGTCCAGCTAGAGCCCGGTCCAGGGACAGTCCTGTCCAGCTAGAGCCCGGTCCAGGGACAGCCCTGTCCAGCGGTCCAGCCCAGCTCAAGGTCCCGCGAG
>PHNY01241209.1:5645-16213 GCA_003724115.2 Anethum foeniculum
TAAATATGAACAAATATTGTTCCACCGAATTATCCAAGAGTTACACAGGTGATATAATTAATAAATGTGAATGGTTTCGAGAATCTAAACACAACAGAAACGTTGTAAAATAAACTGAAAAATGTGAAAATATTGAATCCCTCCGCTTTATCCCAGCGAAAAAGATAATATTTAACTCGTAGATAGAAATTTTACCTTAAAGAAGCTTGAACAAATAATATGAATGACTAATAGAGGTCATTGCTTGTCACGAACACCAACTTATCCTGATCATCACGATCTACGCTCTATATCACACGAGTGCTTGATATCAAGGATTGGATGTGTACTGGCATTAAAACGTTTCTTCTTACTCTCTCTTCCTCTTTTCTCTTGGTGGCTAGGGTTGTAATAAAATGTTAGGTATAAGATTCAACCACAAATGATATTTTATAGAGAGTACAGAAACAAATTATAACTCTTAACAAATTAGGAGTTATTATCAATTTAAAATACTTATTTGTACTATAATTAATTTTTTTAACAACCAAATTTCAGAATTAATATATTAGTAAATTTGAATATCATTGTTTATCTAATTAATTAAGTCATACTTAATTAATATTATAAATAATCTGAACTACTTTAATTAAATTTAAATTTAAATTATATAATCCTTCAATCATCCTTTGTATGTGGCCCTTTAGGTTATTATTACATTAGGACCAAATTTTCGATCTAATTTAAAATCGTATATAATGATTGCTACCAAGTAATAATAATTAAACTGAAGATTCGATTAAGCCTTTCATGAATAATGTTCCATGTAACATAATTCCTTTAACCGTATATTATATATTAAACTCGAGCCATGTTATTTGTCATCCTCTTCATAATTTAATCTAGATTTTCTTGATTGGTGAGTAGACTATCTTTTCAAATCAACTATAAAATTTTGAGCATGGCCATAAATTTCATAGTCTAGCTCAAACAAGGGGCCAATAATATCACTCCCAAAATAAAAGGGTTAAATCCTTTCTAGATCATTCATATTTCGTATATGATGCATAATAAACCCGAGATACACTTTTATCATTATCTGGTCAAAAGTAACTTTTAATGTAGTCAAAGTATATTAATTTTCATATAGAAAAATAATAATTTCAATTGTAAGGAGCATTACATCATTATCACTGTGAGATTTACTTATGACACTACAAACTTATAAAATCTCACATTGGGTCTATCTAGCACCATGCACATTTACATGTACTTGTGTTTTGACTTTAGTATCAATGAGATGTGATTATCAGTCATCAAACACACTAGTCGTAATGCATTATTGTTGTCCCTTATTAATTGTTGTGGAATAAGAACTAGGGTTTCATTCATATTAAATGTTAGGGTTTGTGTGGTTCAAGCTTTAATGGCTGCAGTCATGTTCGGGACTAATTGGTCCTTACGAGGTGCCTATGTATCTCTGTGTTGTAGAGAATCAATCCAAGACGTAGTTCTTGAATGAGGGGAAAGGCCCTGTATATAGGTGTTGAACCTAGGGTTTTGGATTGAGAGACTTGGCGGACAAGTCTCCAACTCAAAAGGTTACTTGGACTCTTCAAGGCGGTGGATTCTAGATCCTTCCTTAGAAGAGTTAGTTTCTATGATGGACATCGTATTCGGGTCACGTTGACGGGCCTAGGACATGGACAATCCCATTCATGTCCGCGATGGGCCTTGGTCATGGACAACTTCATTCTTTTTCTTGACCAGGCCTCGGACATGAACAACACTGTTCCTGTCATAAAAATCCATACTTAATTAATATAACATTAATCAATTCTTTTAGGGTTTAATTTTTGCCCATATCATTTGCCCCTGACTTTCGGGAAACTTCTCAAGTTTTCATGGAAATTATGATGGTCTGTTCATGACTCGGGGTGATTTCGTCCCTTCTTGGGCTCGGTCATGTTACTAAGTGTAGAGTGACCTGCATATTTACAGTGACTTTCACATTCTCAAGTGATATCTTAGGCCCTTACATTGGCTAATCAAGTTACGTTTGAGGTTAATATGCCCTAATTGGGGCTAACTAATAAGTGTTTAATGCCTTTTAACCTTAACATAGGATAATTATAGGTTAAAGATTACTAATATTCCCTAATCAAGGCTAATTTACATGTGTAAGTTGATAATTAGCGTTAATATCGGCTAAAAATCAATGATTGGCCCAAATCGGGGCTAATTTCTAACTAAATTTCACTACTCAACCCTAATCGGGGCTAATTAGAAAATTTAAAAATTCTCATATTTCGGAAAATTTCATCCGTGTTCGTGAAATTTTGTCCATGGTGGTCTCCATCTTTCATCCATGGTCGTGACGGAGGGCCGGAGGCTCTACTGGGAGCCTACTCGGCCAAGTGTACTCGGCCGAGGGCTCCTCAATGAGCCTACTCGTCACGGTCTAGTTGGTTTCCACACAATTTTATTTTTCCGGCCAAGAGGCCTCCCGAGAACCTACTCGGCTCGCTCTACTCGGCCGAGGGGCCTCCCCGGAGCCTACTCGACCATGGCTGCTCAGCAAAGGGGCACTCCAGGAGCCTACTCGGCCTCCCCTAGTCGGCCAATCCTACTCAGCCAAGGACTTCCTCGGGAGCCTAGTCGACCAATTCTAGTTGGCCAAAGGCTTCTTGGAGCCTTTGGTCGTGTCTGACTTTCTAGTTAGTTCAAAGTCGTGTTCGTGGACACTTGTACATGACCATGGACGATCTAATGGATTCAAGATCGTGTTCATGTCCGTGGACACTTGTTAATGACCATGGATGCTCTTATTAATCCAAGATTGTGTTCATGAACACTACTTCATGACCATGGATGCTCTTATAGATACAAATTTGTGTTCGTGAACACTTTGTATTTCAAACGGCCAAGAGACCTTCGCGTGGATACTCGGCCATTCCTACTTGGCTTAAGGCCTCCTCTGGAAGCTAGTAGGCCTTGTCTACTCCTCTGAGGGCCTTTGATCGTGTTCGAGGATGTCCCGTCATGGCTGAAGTTGGCCAATCAACTCAATTTGAGTTTTTTAGATTTTCTTTTAGCTTAATCGATCACTGATCTTAGTCATTAGCGATAGTTAATGTTTATTTAAGATTAAGCTTTGGATTTAGCTTATCTCAACTCAATTATTCATTCAAGCTTCAGCCTTATTTCCAAATATATATTCATTTGTTGTGACTTTCTTTTGTTTTAGATGATCAACTTTCGGCATTAAATAGGTTGTTGAATAACCTGTAAACGCGAACCAGCCTGGGTTGTGAACTTCTACAGCAGGTGCCTCTTTTTCTATAAAAGAGGATGAGAAGTGTTCATTTCAACTCACTTCTTCATTTTCTCATGCTTTCAAACTCTCTCCAACTTTAGCTTCTTAAGCTTCAAGTTTCAAGTTTTAAACATGTCTGACCGATGGTTCTTCTCCCTCCGTTGCTGAGTTCATGGCCAAAAGGGCTAAGGCAAGAGACATGAAAGGTATGTCTTCTACTTCATCTATGTCCTTAAATCGGTGTAGCATAATAGTTATGCTTGATTCGCTGTCGGATGACTTTCCATCCAACACTCACCATGATGCCATCCATCACTCAAGTATCCTTCCAAAAAATGAGGTGAAGAAGCTTAAGAACCAGTATAGTTTTCCTAGCTGGGTTAATGTTCGTCAAGCAGCCCCAAATGACTAGACATGCAACTGGGATCCTGAAAGGTTATGCGTGTTCAAAGGAGCCCTTGTTGTTGGGCTAAGGTTTCCCGTCCATCCCTTCATTGTTAAGCTTTTGGATGAGATTAAGGTTCACCCTTGTCAACTCTTCCCTAATGCTTGGGGATTGATCATAATCTTCATAACAAGGTGCCATCAATTGGGCATTCTTTTGAACACAACGACATTTAGAAGCATTTTCATGCTCAAGAATTCTCCTCTAGCAAAGGCGGGTTGAGTCTAGATTAATCACAGATCTGGTGTTGACAACATTGTCAATTCACTCTCTCTTCCAAACTCTAACCACAAATGAAACAAGAAATTCTTCATTCTAGAGTGGAAAGGAGGAGATTGGGTGGAGTTCTTCAGGACGAGCTTTAGCAACTTTATAGACAGTCCAGATCATATTCTTGAGCTTACAACTCCGGAGTTGTACGCCTGTGATGCTCTTATTAGAGATCGAGGCCAAACTCTTTATCGACACTACGCAAATGAGCGGAAGCTTGTTGAGGCTGGCTTAGCGGCCTTTCTATTGAGGGTATTTACCTTTAAAACTTTAGCTTTGAATAAGTTTGTTCTTATTCCAATATTTCCTTTGTTTCGTTTCAGCTGCTGAGGTCTTGGACGCGGAAATTCTCGAGGATAGGATCAAGCCGACCGGAAGAAAATAGAGCTGAGGCTACTCTAAGTCTCCTTCCCCCGAAGGTCCCTTAATTTTTGGAAGAGACTGTGGCTGGGATGAAAAGAGCGAAAGGCACTGACGGGAGCTCACTACAAGAAAAAGGTTAATAGACATCACACATTAGACATCGCTTACTCGTGCAACCGATGTTAAAAGATCCATTAACATCATCCCGCGTAAATGTGACGTCCTTCCATTTTTAAGACATCACTTATTTTACAACCAATGTCTAAAGTACTAAAAAAAAAAGGCGCGGGCTCTCCAATTGTTCCCCCTTAGTGAAATTCTTCCCCGCTTATTACCAAATTTTCTTTCCCCCCTTAGTCTTTTTCTTTGTTTCCCCCTTTTTTCAACTCTCCCTTAGACAAAATAAACAAAAGCTTATAATAAATCTCTCTCACTCTCTCTAACTAAACTCTCTCTCGACTGACCCCTCACTCTCGAAAGAACCCAAATCTCTCGACCCTCACCTCCGGTCTTCTCAAATCCACTTTTCTCACCTCTGCTCTGCACACTCCATAGTTCGAATTAGGGTATTCTCTACTCAGTTGTCTTTTTAGAAACTCGAATTGGTAAGTAAATTTACAATGTAAGCTTGAATTAGGGTCTTTTCTCCAAGTTGTTTTCAATTGGTTTTTTTATTAAAATCAAAACCCTAATTATTTGGATTGTGGGTTTTTTGAAATTGAAACCCTAATTTATTTATTTGAATTTGTTTTATACAGGACTTGTGGCTATTGAATCCTGAGGTAAAGAGTTGTGTCTTATATTTAAAGTTGATATATAATTACATTTTTTGTTTTATTTTGTTTCATGTAGGTTGTTATATTGTAGATGGGTGGAAGCTTGATTATTAAGTTTTTCTTGTTTCTTAGATATGTTCATGTTAAATTATGTTCTTGATCTACTATGGAGTGTGCTTCGCGTATAATGTTTCACCATTCTTTAGTGGGTGAGGTGTTATAGGGAGCTTGTAATATTTATTACATGATGATGACTCTTTCTTGCTTCTTTTTATATAGGTTCAAAAATCGAATATATTGGTGTTATTACTTCTAGCCCTGAGGTTGTCCGATCCACTTTAATTAATTATAGTAGTCTTAGTTAATACTTAATGTAATCTTGTTCATGCTTAGAATATATCTTAGTGGAATATTCAAGTCTGATACATTAATAATGTTTACTATTTTTATTGTATTCAAAATTTCAGGAAATATACTTGGGTATACTCCGCGACCTAGCCTCTCACGATAATTTGCAGGGATCTAGTAGCGTCTGAAACGATATTGGTAAAGTAAAGCATATTTTTCTAGCACTGCCTTCGGGTGATGTAAATTCACTACGCCATAAATGGCTTCTAGCAACCCCAGAAAAGTGTTACTATAGATGCCAAAAACTGTTGCCATAGGGCAAAAACGGGCTATTGCAACACTTTTTGGGTGTTAGGTGTAACGCAGTAACCATAGGTATCCATGTTGACATCAGTGTCGTTCTATGGTAACACAGCGAATAATGTTGCTATGCATATCAATTGTAACATGGTTTTCACCCTATAGCAACATAAATTTTGTGTTGCAGTAGATGTACTGATTTACAAAAAAAAGGTGGGCCCCCTAGGTGGGTGCCACATGTGGGGTCCACCTACGGGGCCCACCTATGGGGCCCACCTATGGTCTATTGCAACACACATACTGCAACACAGTTAATGTTACAAAACATATCTTTTTGTAAATGATTTGATACAACTACTGCAACATAGAAAATACCCTATTGCAACACCACAAACAAAAAAAATTGAAATGTACCATTTGAATAGTGCATTTACCATAAACAAGCCAACAATGTCCAAGATCAACCAACATCAACAGCACCAATTAAACACATCCATTTGTACAATACTTCTGTCACCAAACACTAACTACTAACACCAACTTACAAGTCTTGCTAGCTAATAATTTAAATGTTACAAGTCTTGCAAAATAACGCCAAAGCATAAAGTCTTGTAAAATAACGTAGAAGTACTAGAAAGATAATAAAATGGTCTAAGAGCTAGGACCACCGGTGACAGGAGTACCATCACCTCCTGTGTCACCTGAAATTGATCCATAAATTTGAGCCATATCAACGTTCAATCCAGGGTTTGCTTCAATTAAATTTTGTAGGACCAAGGCGACATTATCCTGAACTTTCCTAACCTTGGCAACTTCATCAGAGAGCTTCTTGTTAAACTTGTCCTCCACTTCTTCAACAATTTCCTGCCGGATCTATTTTATCAACTATTCTAAGCATGCATCTGATAAATTTTGAGAAGAATCTTTGACAGCCTTTGTGTTGTGTCGGCCAATGAGCCAACCAGGACCATGGTCATTTTTTCCTCCTGACATGAGTTCCTCAATACCGTCAAGGTCTGATGAATTGAGTTTTTTCTCAATTGATTCCTACAAAATATATTGACAGCAGATTCAATAAATAATTAACAATGGACTTGAAAAATTAAACATAAATTTAGAGGATTGATTAAAGTATATATTACTTACAATTCTGAAGTTTAGAACATCAGGATATTTTTGTATTTACATCCTGGCTTTTGCTTGTGAGTATTAACAAAAACATGTGCATCTGATGGTTGCTGCTGTACAGCCATTTTCTTTTTCTAACAAAATCAAAAAAACAATAACAAAATCATGCATAATAAAATTTTACATTTAACAAAGGTCTGTCGTAAATATCTTAAGTCACTCAAACCATAATGCAACTCCAACCACTTAAAAAAGAAAAGGTTCCATAACTAATTCCTAAATTTTTTTGACAAACGTACCATGTTGTGTCGAAGCTGGGAGAACAGTTTTGGACCAGCCGTGTGTGTCTGTGAACTCACGACGAGTTTTAGCATTCTTCTCTGCCCTTGACTGCAAATGACATGAAACCAAAATAAGCACAAGTTTATACAACTAAGAATTGATTAAAGAACACTTATGCAGAAGGGAAAAAGCAATAATAAAATTGTACATAGACCTGAATGTTAGGATCTCCCCAATATTTTAAGAGCAACTTGAAATCCTCAACCGAAATATCATCAGGCTTATTGGCTAACCTCTCCTCATCTGTTGCATAAGCTAAATAATGAGCATGTTTTGTTCGACTATTGTTCCCCTTCTAAAATTGTTGAATTGTCTTCTGTGCCCAAACTTTTAATTCCTCTGGAAGAATATATTGTTGCTTACATATAAATGAAACATAAAAGGAATAAATAAATGTTGAATGGTATTTGACCGAAAATAAAAATTTCATGAAGTTGATTTATTGATTACCTTAGTATAATTCCATAAAGTTTCCTTTAGGGTTTTAGGAACATGAGCCCAAGATGTAAAAGTCATTGGCACAACCCTTTTTAGACTTCTGAGAAAGTGACTGAATTCTGAAATAGCTTTATCATCATCTAAAATAGGCTGCTTTTTCTCATTC
This sequence comes from Anethum foeniculum, assembly GCA_003724115.2. Classification (NCBI taxonomy): domain Eukaryota; kingdom Viridiplantae; phylum Streptophyta; class Magnoliopsida; order Apiales; family Apiaceae; genus Anethum; species Anethum foeniculum. The sequence continues at coordinate 13,517 of PHNY01241209.1, forward strand.
ATTGAAATTTGAATTCTTTTGTCAAACGACCTGGTATGCACTCTATCTATCCTTGTTTTCCCTCTTAATCTTTTAGGAGCTTGTAATTTACATAGCGTGTTCATAATATATGATTAAAGAGTTAGTAATCAAGAACACTTAATTCATGATAAGTATAGGGTAATATTACGATACTTGACCAGAAAACTAAACACTCAATTTTACAAGGATTATCAATTACTTGAATTAAGTAAATGTAAACAATTATCACATGCATAATTTTTAATACTAATTTCAATTTGACACACATACCTTCTTCAACTACTTCATCAGTTTCGATATCAGGGAAGTCGGTTTCAGGAACCCTCGTGGTTTTAGTTCCACTTCCAGTTGCAACAGCATCTGCAGTCACTTTTCCTTTCAGTTCACGAAGAGCAAAATAATCAGCCATTGTTCCAAGACCCTCAATAAATGGTAACTGAATTTGTATAGCAGGTTCCACTTCCTTTGATTTTCCAGCTTCCTTCACAATATTCGTATCATTCTCAGCTGAACCCTTCTCGGTTGTCGTCACAGGATTAGCTTGCGAACGAGTACTTGGTCTTCATCCACTTTCAACCTTGATTTTCTTCACTTTTTTGGTTTTCTGAAAGAAGATTGAATTTGAGAAAACAGTAGCTAATGTACGAAAACTAGTAAAAACTAAGTAAAGTGAATGCACCTTTACAAGAACTTTTGAAGAATCATCTTCGCTTTGTTCCTCATTTTCTGGAATGTATTCATCTGGATCTCGCATCTTTTTTTTCCTTTTATCTTTTTGAAATTCATCAATCACACCAGTAGCTTATGTAAACAGGCCCATCCCCTTCATCTTTTCTTGGTTCTTCTGGACATTTAGCCATTTGTTCCATTTATACACTGTCATAGGTTTTGCGGTAGATGGAAACGGCGGTGAAGGTGGTGGATTTTCAACCTACACATAATTAAAAGAGACATTAATATAGATTTTTTGGTCGAGTAAAATATTTGGAACGATAAACAGGACATGTATTTAAAATTTCTAACCTCAATGTCATTCTCATCCATATTTTCATCTTCATTCGTTTCTTCATCTTCCTCAATGTCCACTATCTGATCACCAGCTTCATTTGGATTTTTAATCGGCCCCGACATCTTAGCAGTCTTTTCTTTAAACAAATTTGGCTTTTGCTTCATGGGTACAGTACCCTTTTCTGGTGTAGCACTAGCTAGTCACGAAGACTTTCTAACACTAGTGACTTCACCACACTTATCCCTGCCTTCACGTGGAATTTTCTGAAGTGCCGACTTCCGAAAACATTTAACTTCACCTGATTTCATAACTTGAGCATTATTTATTCGAGCAGACTTTCTAGGACTAACAATTTCAGTACACTTTTTCTTTGACTGATAGCCAAAAAGGGAAAATCCATGTCTTTATCTAATATAGGCAAGTCTTTATCATTTGCCACCATTTTCCATCCTGTCCCATCATTATTTTTGATGTAAACTCCCCCAATTTCACTGTATTTAAGATCATCCTTAACAAGCTCCGTGAGCACAGTGTAAGAAAATCTGTTAGGCTCTACATTGGCTATCAGTCCCTCTTTTCCACCAACATATTGAGAATTCTGAAATTTTCCCTCGTAGAAAAATATGAGAGTAAACAAGTCCTCTTCCATCCTATAAAAAATTGCACATTAAGTAGAACCAATAATATTATAGACATGGCATTTTTGCAAAAATCATGAAAAAATTTGAAGTAACCAGTCAATCACATGAAATTATTTAAACTAAACAAGCTTCAAATTATTTAAGCAGTCAATCACATAATCAAAGTAATCAGAAATAAAGTTGACCATATTAAAAGGCACTAAATTGAATAGGTTACATAAACAGTGAGAAAATTCCTGATAAACACTAGACAACTCCTTGACACTAAACACTAGACTAGTTTTCCTGAATGACGATTTTTGTTGCTGTCACATCTTCTCTGGACCAACACATGTCACCAAATTGATCTGCAGTTCCGCATCCGTGCTGAAAATCATGTAAAATAGAATCAGTCGACTCATCATCGTTCATGTTTTCACATTCCGCATCACAACAGTCTCTTGGTAATTTATTGATAACATTATGGAACATCTTATCAGTCGGATCTTCTATATAATATACTTGTTGTACTTGTGAAGGCATAACATACGGATCAGTTTTGTGAACCAATCTGTTAAAATTGACTCGAGTCATGCCATACAAATCTTTTTCAGCATGGTACCAATGACACTTGAACATAACCGCAGAGAATTCTCCCCAATAATCATTTCTAGGATTTCTTCGATCGGTCCATAATAATCGACAATACCAACATGTGGATTCTGATCTTTCGAGGTCACAAAGCTACTGGTCAAGGAAGACAGGAATACACCACTATTCTGTGTTTTACAGTTAGCATCTCTGCATTTTGGATAAAACCTGTACCCATTGATGACATATCTGGAGTACCTTTTAGCTGCTTCATTAGGCCCCATTGCAAGTACTTCTACTTCTCTCGATATGTACTCTCTTTTAACAGCCTCCCCTTTTGACCACTTCAAAAAATCTTCCATATGTCTCTCGGTTATATCTTTGCGATATTGCAGGGCCATCAATTAAAACTCGATGTTCCTTATAATAAATACATAATTAATATACGATGGAAAT
>PHNY01241221.1:4726-15708 GCA_003724115.2 Anethum foeniculum
ATAATAAAATTTCTCCATGACTAGTGCAACAAAGTTTTGGCTAGCTCTCTTCTGTATTGTTCTTATTTCTGAGTTATCTTTTCATGAATGTAAGTATATCTATGTAATGTTTTCCTAATTACACTTTATTTGAACATATATAGCATATATAGCACGCACAAATCCATTAGCAATATAGGTTTTTTAACTTATATATTTGAAAATAACATAGATAATTGCTATACATAGTCATGAAAATTTGTACATACATAATTGATTCTTTGTAAAATATATTTGTTAGTTAATACCTCCAATAGAGTAACCAAAGCAATTTCTGAATATATATATTAACTAGCAATTGTATGTGTCTATGTTTTCATGGGATAGGCGTGGTGAATAAGGATCCTGACATGAAGCGTGGTGATCATAATGGAGCTAGCTATCATGAGTTAGTACGTACATCCTGTGTACGCTCGCGATGCAGTGGAAAACCTTGTTGGTGCTGCCCATCAAAACCAATTTGTAAACAAAGTAAAGAAGCGTGTGATATCCTTTGTTTCTTTTGAGTATAAAGAATGTTTCATGTAATATTATTTTTAAGCTAATAATTAGTGATGATAATGAAATTAAGGAACTCTCCATCTCTTATTAAAAGGTCGTGTCTTAGTTCGTTATTAACTATAGTTTATTTCTATTTAGCGGGAAAGGAAAACCAGCTTATTTTCGAACAAAAAGTAGATTTGTATTGCAACCATTTTGCATAATACGCGCATTTTAGCAGTGGTCCCTCTATTAGATATTAATGTTGTAAATAATAATCGCATTTATAATCCAACAAATATGAAACTGTAAGCACATCAAAATTTCAAATTCTGACTTCTAATTTGTTAGTTACGAATGATAAATAAATTATGGTGCATTAGAAATATTTGATTTATCTTTATATAATTTTTTTAGTACGTGGGTGTAATATAGAATTCTTTGGACATCCCTGGACATATACTCTAAATTTCATAATTTTTTACAGGTGTCTGTCTGTTTTTGAGAATGAGCTAAAACCTAATTTCCAAGTAGCAGCATAGTACTATTGGTGGATTGTATACTATGATAAGAGTTTTCAGATACAAAAATTTGACTCCCCGAAACCTATATCCCACGGGTTCAGGTCGCCACGGTACAAACACTGTGACCAGTTTATTGCAACATATATAAGTATCACACAACTACACCTATGGACACCCACTCCACAGATCTCGGGATTAAGTCGACTCTCAACTTTATTATAACATAAGAAAATCTTTATTACCACTCAAAAGTCTCAACTACCAATCCTAAACTATTATAAGATAGTAACACACGAAGCAAGCTCTAGGAAATACGTCATGCATGGTGAACCTAAAGATCATCACACCGGACCTGGCCCTTCCAACTCCTTTGTCTCTTCTATGTAGAATGCTCATCTTCTTTACTTTTGACTGTTGCGGATTTTTAACAATAGCAAGAGTGACCAACTAGGTGCTTGGCAAGTTTATCTAACAGTTCAATGATAATATTCAAAGTATGAAATTTAACTTAATTGCATGAAGATGGCCTGAGTTATAATTTTTTGCTTAAAAATGGCGGATATATAATAATAGGCACCCGCATTACTCACTTAAAATATTATCGTCACCCGATTGCATTCCGTTACTTGTCTTTAACGAACGTTTGGGTTTATAATTTGAAGATTTAATTCCAGGAAGATGGCCTGAATTATAATTTTTTTGCAAGAGAATGGTTAACCCGTAATAATAGGCACCCGTATGACTCAACAACTACAACTCCATATCCATATACAACTACAACAATAAATTTCTTGTTGAGTACGATTTCACAATTCAGACATGATGTTTGTAACTTTTTATGCAATAAGTTCTGCAAGTGCTATCACAATAAGAAATATTAAGGTGAGCTCAAGCAAGATAAATATAAATCCAATACTAAAAATAAATAACAACAAACTTTATGTTCCCACCAGTTGGTTTATAAGATACAAACCATCTAACCATATCCATATGTCCCATTCTTGGAGTAGGATTCGGGGAGGTTACGATGTACTCAGACATTACCCCCATTCTTGAAGGCATAATTAATAAACAAAAAGACCTTAGTTTTAACAATGCAATACAAAAAACATAAATATGAAACAAATCATATAAAAAGGCATTATTAGATAACAATTCTATATTTAAAATATAATAATAAATCTTAAGTAATAAAAATAAACTAACAAATAAAAAGTATCATGTATGTAACAGTTTAATGCACTTTCATTTTTAAAATTTTTATATTTTTAATTTCAATTTAATTTCATCACTCACTGCTACGTGGTAATTATTATCCATGATCCTGTAAGGACCATAATATTTTTCGAATAATTTTTACGTGTTTAAATAGCAATTATATGAAATTATATGTTCATTGGACTCGTTTATAATAGCGTATGTGGCATATACGTGTTTTGTTTGGTTTTGCGTGAGTTGACATATTTTATAATTATTTTCAGGGTTTATTGAAAATTTAGGAAATGTTTGCTTTCCAAATAATTATTAGACCGGGACCCTACTGGAACATTAAACCCTGCAAAAATTGTACTTTTAATTTTATAAAATCAAAAATGATTAACCAGCTGAATACTATTACATTTTCGAAATGTACGTAATTTTTGGGAAATTTTGATATAAATTTAATATTTATTTAAAATATTATATTCCCGTAAATAAATAGTTCGGACTTAATTAATTTACATATGCGGTCAAAACATCGTTAAATGGGTTTTGGGGTATTATTTTTTTCATAAATATAAATAGCCAAAAATGGATTTTTGAATTCTATAAAAATCCAAAAATACTATAATTATCCAAAAATTAGAAAATTAGTTTATGGGGGTGAAATTTGTTCTTGACACAAATTCGTTGTTTCCAGGAGTTGTAGATCATTTTTTAAAGATTTTGTAAAATCGATTGTTCATCGATTTCTTGAATTTCGGATTTCTTCATATACTGTTTTTCCGTTTGTTTTGATGTTATGAATAGCTTTATCATGATCATTAGTGTCAATTCAAGTATAAATTTGGTTCATTCTATTGTTGAAACCGATTAGTCGAGTTATTGGGTTTTCAACGGTTGTATTTTTTATTTTTCAGGATTCCAGTGATTTGTTTTTATGAGTATATGATTGAATTGGTATAATTCCCAGCTTTGTTTTGGTATAGTTAATTATTTATTTAAAACTCTGGAAATTATTTTTAAAATCAAATTTTATTTAGTTAATTACTTTTAATAATCAACTAAATTATTTAACTATTTATTTATTTAGTTAATTTTATTTAATTATTAATAATTTGATTAATTTAACTGTTTATTTATTTAATTAGTTGATTAACTTATTTAACCAACTAGTTTTATTTATAAATAGTTAAATAAAATGTAATTATTTATACTTAAGCCAAATAAAGTTTTAAAAATTATTTTTAGCTTTTAAAAATTTATAAATGTATTGAATAATCAATTAATATTATTATTAAAAATATTTATTCTTATTTTATTGATAGTAAATAGACTGTTTGTCCATTTTAAAAGAAACGAACGCGTATAGACTCTGAAAATTATTCGCTTCCATTGAAAATACTTTCGAGACCAAAATTCTTTTGTAGTAAAAGCTCGAGAATTTTACAAACATTTATGAGTCGAGTATTTTATGAAAAATCGTATTTTGATATGATTTTAGTTTTAAAGACACCGAACCAGACCTTGTGACGAACTGAGTTATGTGTTACCTGAATTACATGTTTACGTGCATTATATATTTATGTGCTCCACTGTTGATAGTTGTGTGATTACTTGATGCCGGTGATTACTCTGTATAAGGGGTTATCGTATGGGTAGACGATAAGGTTACAGACAAGCAGTTTGTCGGATAATTATGGTTTAGATGATTAAAGTGGATCTTTTAATGATAGATGCGGATTGTTCAAGGAGATCAGGACCAGATAGCATGGATCAAAGGTAAATTGGATTAATAATGGAATGCGGGCTCATAAGAACCGCAGTAGCGGCAAGTCATAGAATTTTTGGAATAAAATATGGTGATATCATGAGACGGGAGAATGAGATATTTGTGTTATTAAGAGTGTGCATAATTACTCAGAACCAAAGACAAGTATTTCTCCTTCATTTTAGATAATTTATATTCAAAAGGATTCCAATTAGGCAAGTAAACCTACACTATTCGACTTCCAGAATAGTTAAATGTTTTACATATTAAAAATGTTAAATTCTGATTATGCAAATACTCCTTTTCTAGTATGAATTCAAAGTAAATGGATTTTATTTACTCGAACGTTGAACAGTTTTATATAAATATTTTGGTGAGACATTGTATGCAGAAAATCAATGAATTATTGACATGATGTTATTCTAGTAATTGTTCTACTATAAGGTAATTTCCTTTTGATAGATAGTGAATAACTATTCTATCTAGACATACTCTATACTGTTAAAATTTGTTGTATGATTAGCGAATAACTAATTATTCTAGTTATACCACCATCAGTTGTTGTGGGTACTCTGGACCATGTGAAATAAGGAGTTATTGAAATAAGGATTTCGATTGATTCAACTCCTTTAAGAACAATATTTTACAGATTGGATGAATACGTAAGAGGCCGTGACAGTGGTCCAGTGAAGGGCTAGATATTATATGAAATATTTACAATATCATTTTCTGCCAAAGGCCAATTTGTTGCCTTCTATTTGGTACCTGTTTTTTTGGACATGCTTCCACGAAGTAAGGTCCGGTGCTATTACACGAACTGATCAGCTATAATAGTACACCCGTCAGTTAAGGATTCCAATCTGAATCTGGTCATTCACTGTTAAGCTTATGATACTTTTAGTTACCGTTCAGATATTGTTGTTTATGTCTTGTTATTCAGATATTATTGTGGATACTGTTTTCAGAACTCTGATTCTTATCGAGATTTAAATTATTATTGAAGCCTCAGTTGCTGAACGATCAAAAAGATTTAATGAAAAAGTGTTGCAAAATATGAAAATGGTTTTGATACTGTAAAGGAATCAAATATTGAATCCTTAACTATTTCTTCGCTTCAAAGAAATATATTGCAATAAAAGTTCTGCTTGATAGCAGATATCAGTTTTATTCAAAAATCGTAACTGTTTTGAAGCTGTCATATGATGATTTTGATAATCTTGCTGAGCATTTCTTTCGCTCATACTTTCCTGTTATAAATTTAACCTTCAAGTGAGAGGTAGACTGGCAAAGTTAACTGCATAGTTCGGGAAAAGAAGAGAAAGATGCAAATATGAAGATGATTGATTCAGGGTATGCGGGAATAGTGTAAGTTTTATTTTATTAAGTTGTTTTTAAATATATTAGTTATGTTATCATATATTTGGGCCTAGTATACTTCTTTTCAAAGTTATAATAGTGGGTTAAGTTTTAAGTTTGGAAATTATTGAGAAGAGTAATAAAAGAAAAGATACAATTATTTTTAGATTTTAGATTCTTGTTTCTAGCACTATAACCTAAAAGATCTTGGTCTAGTTGGGGTCTGATGTTATATTTAAATTGTGGAACAGTTAATGGATATTATTTATGCTTAAACAGGTTTCATTATGTTGAGATTTCAGTGAAATTCTCTGACCCCGGATTTGGGGACAATATAGTAAGGGATCACCTCACTTCACTTCACCTCACTGCAAAGAATAGAATACAAGCTACGACAAACCAAGAAGTATAAAAAGGGGGCTCGTGTAAAAACTAGTATGTTACAGTACTAGCCACGAGGGACGCTAATAAGAGTTAAACTAGTGCATAAAATATATAAAAACTTAGAGATGAGTCACAAAAAGGACTTTTCACACACAAGTATGCAAGACAAGCAATTAACCTTGAATGTACGAGGTTGTAGTATATTTGGCCGAATATAAGGAAGAGTGGCTGAATAGTACTACTAACTCGAATTTAAACACTGAGTCAATTAGTCTTGCTCCCCAAGTCCTTTCAAAGGTTAAGTTCGATGTAGATGTTAAGGACTATGATATACAAGACTTTAACTTGCTAGAAGTACTTGGTAAACGAATTTAAACTTTCAAAAAATCGACAAAGTCTAGTAGAACTTTTGTTCAACCAAATGTATAGAACCGAGTTGTTGATAATCTTGGTTCTTTGCGTCCTTTTGAAAGATTTGTTAAAAGCAAGGAAAGGACTAAGTAACTCAAGATAATATCTAGCTAAGTGCACTTGTTAAGTAGATCAAAACAAGGGAGCAAATCAAGGCACTTGAACTATAGTACTTATCAAACATAGAAATTTTAAAGGCTCCAACTTCTTGAGTAGTCATCGTGAATTTTTAGGAAAAAAATCCAATAAATCATGATAAATTTCAAAAGTAAGGATCTTGATTTGTGCGTCAATCAGTCGGCTCTGATACCAATTGTTAGGTCCCGATATGTTTGTAGAGGGGGGAGTTGAATACAAACTATACCTTTTATATATCAAATTTAATGTGGAATAAAATTTGAACCAAAATTCAAGTTAAATATAACTTATATTAAACTTGAAATCTTGTTACAAAATACAGTACATATTACAAGGATTTAATCTCAAACTAATTAAAAAAAATCTAGAATAATTTCGACATGAACTTATCTATTTTTGTAATAAAAAAATCAAATGCTAAAAAGCAATTTGAGATTAAAACTAGAAATATTTGATCCGCTAGATAGTTTAACAAGTAAAAGTAATCAATTTCTAGTGGAGTAAATATTACAAAAGTGCTAGAAATTAATGGCTTGATTTTTGTTGGATGGTAGGAGAAAGAAATTAATTGCTTTGATGTTTTTTATCTGTATTTCTTCTCAGATGAGTACTACTTCTTAGCTTATGTCTGTCTTTTTTCCTTTATACCAATACACAGCTCCAGTTGACTTAGAAAGACTATCTAATTGAGCTTGCAAGACTATCGTTTGAACTGGAAAGACAATCGGTAAGACTACATTTGTCTTGCAAAGACTATCGGTATGACAGTCGCTAGAACTAGCAAGACTATCGGCAAGACAGTTGCTAGAACTAGCAAGACTATTGGTAAGACTATCCCGGATAGTCTTATCAGTTCATTTGATAGTCTTTTTAGCTTAGTAGACAGTCTTTGCTCCTTTAAATAATTAAAATTATTCTAAATTAATTAACTTATCAATTAATTTAGTAAATAAGTTAATTTTGATTGGATTAATTTATTTTCATAAATTAACCAATTTATTTAATTAATAAATAGAGAATTAAAATAATAAATTGATAGCAATTCCAACTCTCAAAACCACTGAAAATCATGAATAGATTTCTCCAAATAAATGTTGACACTCGATGTACTGTCTGGTTCATGAGTGACTAACTTCAATGACAGTTCTTCATGTCTTGACTTTAACGCTAAGGTTCTTTTCCATTTTAATTCATATTTCCTTATTCTGAATATTTGTAGATCTGTCTATCACTTTGCAGAGACCTCAGTCACTTGAATACTTCAGTGAGGCTTGATCAAATAACTGAACTTCTTCTAAGGAAGCAGTGCTCCAAGTCAGTAAATTGACTTTATATCTTCTTTCTTTGACCAATAGAACTTTCTGATATCACTGTGACAGTTTATCTAATATTTACTTATTAAATTCTTGCTTAAGTTGAGTTGAATCCTCGATATACACAAATAGGCTATGCCATATGCCTTTCATATGTTATTATATATTTTAGTTAATTAGCATTTGAGATTCTAGGAGTTAGTAAATTGAACTTCTCTCAAACAATAGTTTATTATAGAAATAAGTGCAAAGAGAATCAAGTAGCTAGCCTCATCCATATGAAAAAAATAATAGATTTGACGTCTGCGAGAATCAGTGCATGTGTTAGTTATTTTTTTTATAAGAGCACAAACTACAAATTTGTCAGAATTTAGTTTATTCATTAATATTTCTATCTTTAGCCAGGGAATGGATTGTAGACTGAAGATTGCGAGGGTAAAGGAGTGAAAGAAACAGTTGACAGAAATTGTAAACTTCAAATCCCTTAAGATATCTATATTAGATTGAGGTATTTTTTTTAATGTATCATATTATCTTATTTATCTCTTAGATTTGTGATTTCCAAATTTATATGTTAGGTTTATGATTTCCCTACAAAACTATTGTCGAAGACATTTGAATCTGGCAGAATTTCTAACATTAGCTTTGCAACTCTCAACATCATTCTCTCTAATTAATTATGATTGCAGCTGTCTTTGGTGTTCATTATAGCATCTTTTCAATACCTGCATCCTAATCTGTTGATTTTTTGCACAGAGGTTAATAAAATTTAGCAAATGGTTATGTACTTTTTTGTATTACTTGATGAGTTTTTTAATAATCAACTAAGGATTTCTTTGGTTTAACTACGTATAGGTGTCGGTTTAAAAGGATATATTGAAAATATGAAGCCTAGATAAGTTTTGGAATGATTTTAAATACCTTGCTTCGGCTGCCAAAAAATTCCAAATTTACATGTTAGGCTTATGATTTCCCTAGAAAACTCATGTCGAAGACATTGGAATCCGGCAGAATTTCTAACATTAGATTTGTAACTCTCAACATCATTCTCTCTAGTTGATTATGATTGCAGCTCTCTTTGGAGTTCACTATAGCATCTTTGCAATACAAGCATCCTAATCTATTGATTTTTTTTGAACAGAGGTAAATAAAAATTAGCAAATGGATGTGTACTTTTTTGTATTACTTGATGAGCCTTTTAATAATAACTAAGGATTTCTTTGGTTTAACTATGTACATGTGTCGGTTTAAAAAGATATATTGAAAATATGAAGCCTAGATAAGTTTTGGAATATTTTTAAATACCTTGCTTCTGCTGCCATAACGAATAACCAGGATCTGCTGAGGATCTTCTTACAGTTCTTAATATCTGTACCATATTACAAATTGAGTTTCTAGACTGTCAAGCTTTAACCTTTGGAACTTTTTAATATTTAGATTGTATAAATGTTGTTGCTTTCTATTATTGAAATTCACTTTAAATTTAAGTTGTTGGTTTTTCTTTTTTGCAAATTATATTCCACATCTCCTAAGTCAAGCTCTATGTCATTCTTCAAAATCCAACACAAATTGCTAAAAGGTGATTAATCGAATTATTGATATTGTTTTGAAGTTGCCATTTTAACCGTGCTTAGAGGCAGTCAATTTAAATTGAAGAAGACCTAATTGGTTACAAATAGAGTTGTACCACTCTATCTAGAATGTCTTTTACAGATATATTTTCCTCATATAACCTTAACTTGCAGGCTATGTGATTTCGCCACAAGAAAACAGATATATTTGTTAACTGATGTCATGTCCAGTAAGAGCCTTCTTTTCCTCTCTCTTTTTGGCACCTCTTTGTATTTGAGCATTATAGAAAAGATTAGACAAATTATCATTGTCAACATTTCTTAATCACCTGGGGCGATGAAAGATTTTAAAACTGGTATTATTATTAATCATTGATCAAAGTGGCTTAATTTGTTCTCTAGGATACTGGATAACACTTAAAGTAATTTTTCATCAATTATTTTTTTATATAAACTCGTGCACCTAACATTTCTGTTTTCATTTATGGTGGCAAGGTTATGTAAAGTTATAGAGATAGTTGATTTGAAACAGTAATATCTTAGCCCATTTTTCTTGTAAGCAAGAATGCAAAAAAATCATCTCAACACTCTGAACCCTTCTGTTGCGTACTATGCTTAGGTTGACAATGATTGTTTACCTGTATGGTTTACTGGTTCTAACATGCAATACAGTCATGATGTAGTAAGTTGAGTGATGCGTCTCAAACTTTTAACAGCTTCACACGAAGAGCCGTTTTATCACCTAGTTATGTAATATTCTAGAAACATTCGCGTTCCACTTATAGGCTTATAAAGCTAGTTTCTTATAGAAGAATGAACTGTAAATTTTTTGTTCGGCTATTCATAACCATTTTTCTCAATAATCGAGCATAATCTAGATTCTTGTAGCGAGCTTCACATGTATTATCAATTTATTATTTATTTTTATATATTAATTGATATTTTATATCAAAAGTGTTTAAGTTAAAAAATAGTAAGTATCAAAACTGTTGCGTGTGCATCCAGCATTCAATTATTGAATTAATACTTCAATCTAACCAAGATTTCATTTCATGAACCTATGATTTTCAAAAATTTGCATTTATTACTTGAATTTTTGTTTAAGCATTTATGATCAATAGGTATATTATCTAATTCTATTATGTGTATATATACTATGTATTTGTATTCATATTATTTATGAGAGGTCGAATAAATATTATGATGACAATCTAATTGGATTAAGAGATGTTATTGGATAGATATCGACCAAGATCAACAAGATCACAAGTTTGCTAGATTTCCATTTCATTATCTTCACATTAAATTTAAATTTCAACAACTTGCTCTAATACATCTATATAATCAATGTTATAAGTGGCCTATTATCATCCCAACATTCTGTCCAAGTATTTTGCTGCAATAATAAGATTTTTCTCTATGACTAATTTAACAAAATATTTGTTACCTGTCCTCTGCATTTTTCTTTTTGTTTCAGAGTTATCTTTTCATGAATGTAAGTACATCTATATTCTCTTGTGGCTTGAGCTTTATTTGTGCATATAGAGCATGCATGTATCACACTAAAAAAATTTCACCAAACCTTATAGTCAAACACAATCATAAAACTATTAAAGCCATATTTGTGTACACGTAATTACCTCTTCATAAAATTTATTGTTTTTACTAAATTTGTCCACCATAATAACCAAAGTATATATAAACTAGTTACTGTATTTTCATGAGACAGGCTTAGTGAATATGGAAGTTGACATGAAGCATGGTGATCAAAACGATGTTGTCGGCTATCCTAAGT
>PHNY01241238.1:2699-23355 GCA_003724115.2 Anethum foeniculum
ATTATATATCTGGTATAAGCATGTTATTCTGGTGCTTAACAAGTTTTACACACTTCTGAAGCCATCGGTCTGGGCAAAAGGCTCTTGGCCAGTAATTATAGACAACTACGATAAGAAAGCAGGAGAAAGGATTTATCATCTAGCTATGTTAAACTTTACAAAACCATCGAGCAGGCAACCCTGCTGGATCAAGCTCCAGACAACCTCTTAGTCCAAATCTTTCAGTCAGCCGACTGGCAGGAATTTGATGCGAGAACCTAAGCAGCTCACTTGTAGGGATCTTGATCATTACAGGCCGTTCTCCTTTCACTTGTGCCCTGACGAGACACATGAAACCATTCACTGCCTCTAGAAACAAAACAGATATACCCGAAGAATTTTCCTCAACGACCTCCACTATGTCATAATCACAGTTTTCCAAGTCACAACATTTCATACAAGCATTCCAACTTTTATACAACGCCCAAACCTCACCTTTCCTAGGCATGATGATATACTCTTCTTTTTTATCTTTGCTTTCTACTCTTACGCTAACCTGATGAGAGAACCAAGCACTGGTGGTATATCGACTCAGTTTCATCTTTTTAAGCACAAATCTTCCAAGAGCAACAGGCATCTTTCTGTCTTTCCACTGAATCATGTCATTTGGGGTTGAACTAACACCCAGCCACACAATGTGCAATTTCCGCTCTGATAAGAGATCAATTTTCTTTATTTTAGCATATTTCTTTGGCAAGCCATCCTCATTGCTGTACAAAGCCCAAACTTGGCCCATCTCAAATTTTTCTATAGATTTGTTAGTGTCAAAGTTATAGTTTTCTGGATCAGAAATTTTGTAAGCTTCCTCTGGTGAAGCTGGTGCGGTGCCACTTTTCTCGACAGGATTGTTAAATGTATTGCCATTGGAATCAAACTGTGAAATCTGGTCTTTTTCGTCAGCAAAATTGTTTCTCTGTTCTTTATAGTTTTTAGATGCATCAACATGAAACTTTGAAACTGTTCCCGACGTATTTGTTGCAAATGTAAAACATGAACCAACTGGAGGCATCTTGTTACTCTTGATTTCCTCACTGGCAAGAAGATCAATCTCTTCAAGATTGGCGGGCAGACATGCAGGGTCAAGTTCAAAAGATCCTTTTGGGATACCTTCTCTTTCTTTCCCATTTATTTGAAAAGATGGGATCCTGTGAGAAAATCTAAATAATTCTTTTGGTTCTATTTTAGAGATGCCCACTCCTGCCTGTTTTGCTCGACAAAAGAGACAAACATAGCCCTTCACCTTACCAATATATGCAATGTAAATAGCATTTCTATTAGCATAATCTGACAAGACTTCAACAAACTCGTAATCATATTTTCTGTTATTGTCTAGATCTGAAGACCAATTAATATCCCAGTTCTTAAAGAGGGCCCATGTCTCGCCCTTTCTTGGATATATTGTGTAAGTACCCCTTCTGCTATTTTTCTCCCAGGTAACCACATGTGAGAAAATCGAATGATCTTTGGTGTATTCAGAGCTTCCGAGTTTGAAGTTACCACATGAAACTGGCAAATCCTCTTGAGCCCATTTGATTTCATCCTTATCATCTGGGTCTGGCTCCAGCCAGGTTATCCAAAGCTTAAACTTGGAAAGGATTACTTTCCTGATCAGAGCATAAAATCTAGGCATTGCATCCTGAGTGTCATAAACTGCCCAGATTTGCCCAGCTGCAAAACACTTCTCTTCTCTATTCTTGTCAAAGACGCTGAAATCTGGATTAGGATATTCATATATATCTAGTTCGTTTTCCGCATCTTTAGATGATTTTTCATTCTCCCTTCCATTTTCAGTTTCATTGGCTCTATTTCGCAGACCCTCTTTAGGAAAGGGATGTACTTCTGTTTTAGCCTCTTCCTCAGTTTCAGCCACCTGAGCATCAAGGCCAGTCGATCTATTCATACCAGGAGGCTCCTGTTTTGGTGATAAATCTTCAACTGCATCTTTAGTCGGGTCAGAAGCATCCCTGCACTTGTTTTCATTATCACCGTCGTCATCATTTATTTCTTCAGTATAAGAAACATTCTTTTCAGACCTACTTGATCTTCGCGGAAATTGCCCGCTGTAAAACCCATCAATATCAATAGATACATTTTCATTGGAATCAGAAATTTTCTTCTTTTTCTTTCCAATTATGTTTCCAAGTGGCTGCACTTTCTCAGCTTTGCGCTTCTGGTTACAATTCATAGATACATCATTGCGTTTTTCATTCAGCTTAGACCCCTGTGCCCCCTCTGATGACCATGTATTCCCAATGCCACAATTTCCCCCAACTTCTAATTTTGCAGGGGAGTTCTCAACTTTACTATGTGTCACCTTCGAAGAAGCTCGCTGACGACCCCATCTTTGTTTCGAAGATACTGGCTGACTCCGCTTGTTTTGCGGTGCTACTCCTTGAGCATTAGTTTCACAGCCAGAAAAGGGCTCACCACAAGTTTGACAGGTCAAAGTTCTGTTGAGCACGTCTCTATAATATTGGTACCTTGTAGAACAGAACGGACAGGCAGTCCAGAAAGTTGGTTTAATGTTACAGGATCCTGTTTGAGAAGTCTGTGGTGCCTGCTGATTTTGTTTATTTAGTTCTACCGAACTATAAAAAGAAGCTGGTGTTTTACGGACATTGAAAGGCCTGCTTGCACGCTTCGGAAACCGTTTTACTGAAGCAGAATTACATTTCCCATCAGGGACATTTACTGAAGCAGATTTACATTTCATATCATGTATCCTCCTTTTTTCACGGTCCAGAAGCACTCTATGAGCTTCGCCAATTAACTTAAAGGCATCCGCAGCTCCAGAAAACTTGTTCTTATCGGGATGAAGAGAAAGAGCAAACTTTCTGAATTGCTTTTTTATTAGTAGATCATCAGCTGTAGGTTCAACTTTAAGGATGCCATACCAGTCCATTTCAGTTCCATGGACCTTACTCTCAGCAGAGCAATGCACATCACAAACCATAATCAATTGGGAGATGTTCTCCAATTCAGGAAACAAGTTCCGGGCCTTAATTGCGATCTTCCGAGCCCCTAAAAAGTCCTTGTTTTCCATCTTCTTTTCAGCCAGTCCTTTGGCCCTGAAGGCCTCTTCTTTGTTGCACTCCATTACCGAGCAGAAAGAAAAAATCTTATCTGCTGTCGTGGTTGAAGCAAATAAGAAGCTTAGAAGCTAAAATCGTACCTCGTGCCTAAGACCAGCAAGTTTAAGGACAATTTGGTTCAAAGTTGGATCTCCAATATACGATCTCCAATATACGCAAAGCATCATATGAAGGACCCACGACACAACCTCCACAGTCAATTCACATCACTTGACAAATATCCTGATATGAAGCGCAAAAACTGAACAATAAGAAAAGAAGAATTCAGTTAGTAAAAATCACTACAAATATTTGGTAGTTTACATAGTTTCTAAAGTACAAGAGGAGAGGGGAGGGGGAATTTTAAACTCTTGGCCATGTCATAAGTCAGGGGATAAGCCTTTTTTACTAAGCTATGATGCACAACAGAACTAAAAACAAGAAAACGATAAGTATGAATGGATTAACCCGGAAATTTATTACCCTAAGGTGATTCAACCACTTCCTACAGATAGAAATTTGTTTGGATCACAACTCATAACAACAAAACAATCTCAATTCAATAGTCAATTAAAGTTTTCACACAATAAAATAATATACTTTCTTATATTGGGGTAAAACCCTAAAAATTAACCAACAACTTATATGGATGTAATAAGAAAACTGGCCTTCACACGGATAGCAACATCAGCTTATGGGAAAAGAGGGTCACAAAAGCACTTTCGATTAAAAGATGTTTTTGGATAAAGCTACTTTCCCTCCCCCATGTAGTTAACATTTCATATTAAAATAGTATAGAGTATTTGGTCAGTATATATGTATTAGAAAGTCTGATCATTACCACAAACATATTATTAAAATATTTTTTTGTTTAAAGTTCAATAATACAATTTTTCATTTATTTTTATTTTTATGAATACATACAATATTTTAGAAAAGTAGTCCAACTGTTTTTTATTTGATTATATCATCATAAGTATATAGTTGAGTAATAGGATAAATATATATACTGCCAGAATATTTTAATATATCCACACAATGGCCTTGTTTACTCTTTTCTGAAACAAAGATGACAGAAATTCTTGTATCAAAGTTTCGATCCCATTTTACCCACGAGTTGCACATAATGTGTACCCTGGAAGATTTTTCATATATGCAACTTGATGATGCATAAAGGACGGCACGCATTTGGATTATGAGCAGTCATCGATACATATGTACTACTTATTCTGTTGTATACGCATTTTGGTAATGCGTGGACCACCTGTATGCAACTATGCATACTCACTATGCTTACTCAATATGTGTATGCTTTATATAATGTTTATTTGACTCTTCCATGCTGGAAACCCACAATAGAGTGGTGACCGGAAAGGAATAATGTGTTTATGCATATCAGAGGTGTCTGCATGTGTAGGTAGAGGTATAAGTGCTAGGGTGCTGGGTATATACAGGGGATATGATCATATGATTTAATGGGATATGAAGGGATTGGGCTTCTGAGATCTACATAGAGAGGAAAGGCTGTGGTGGTGGATTCTTGGCTAGTGGCGACAAAGAGTGAAGGTTGACTTAGTTTATATATTACAGAAAGATGTTCACAGGATGAGAGAACAGGAAGACAAAATCCACAATACAAGATATACGAGCAAATGCGAACACATTGGGCATATACGGCCTAAAAAGCAAGACAAGGTAAAATGGACCACTGATAATAATAGGGGGTATTTTGTCAAATTTTCTAGAATATCTGTAATATAAATATTCTAATTTATATTAAATATCTAAGTTGTGATGGTTAAAATTGTATTAACTTATTGATAGGTAATAAATAAAAGATATAAACAAATTAATGACAGATATAGATGCGCCATTCTCATTTTATTTTTTCATATAAAAAGATATAATTCTATTTATTTATATATAAATATATTTTGATATACATATAGATAATATGTTTCATATTCCCTAACTATTATTGTAATCATAAATACAAATTCTAAACAATTACTTACGAACACTTGTATATTTGCTTTACCACAACTATCAGTTTTACCATATAATCATCAATTTTTTTGAACAACACTTTTACCCACGGCACCAAACAGGGCCCTCACATATCTATTAAGTATATACCTTAATAGATTCATACAGTGTAGATGCCGAAACACGACAAAATTGCATGGAATCATAAGAATGAAAATATAAGCAAGTCATTTTAAAATTAAATTTGAAGTTAAAGTTAGTTTTAACAAAAATCGAGATACAACTTGCGTTCATGATAACAAAAGAGATTGATTAGCGGCTAAATGTGTCCATTCTTTATGATTTTCTTAATCCTCTTCTTCATCAGTATAATTATTACCCTCTAATGCTTCCTCATGGATCTCCTCCCCATCAACTTAAAATTAATAATTTTCTTTGTTAGTGATGGCGCGTTATAATGCATTCAATTATGACCTAACTTATTATTCAATTTATATCATCTATCTTTTCTTCCTTTTTATCTTAATCTTTATTCTTGAACTTTATTCTTGTAAAACTTGTGAACAAAAAGAAACTAAATTTACTAGAGTTTTTATATCTTCCTAAATTATCATGAGACATTGTCCACGGACATCATCTCAGAATGAAGGTGCAAAGTTGAAATTCTTCTCAAAATGAATCCTACAATCCTATCACACTCGTAGATAACAGGAATGATATATTATAGGTAGGATGTGCATAATTATTTGTTATTATTCAATTATATAGCTTACATAAGAAATGATGTTCTTGCGCACTCTCATGCAAAACATAACTCTCCCCTCTTACTTTCATGATACTTATAGATTGTGAGTAAATTCTATTCAAATTGAAGCAACCGTTATATCTAAATAATCCTCATTACCCTACAGGTCAGCACATGATCCTTTGAAGAACACAAAAATCTACTTTAGTCTACACATTATTAATTGCATGAGTCATATACCAAATTAACACATAAGATATACTTAAATCGGCATAGCAAGTTGCCAAAAGAAATAATATCATAGTCAGTAACGTTAAATGAACTAAACAAGTTTACCATATATATAAATTCAGAAAAAATTATCTTTAAGGACCAATAACACGTCAGCACGATAACCATTTTTTTAATATAAATAAACTGTCACAAAAATGCCAAAAACAGCTCCACTTGTATATGATGCTTAGATTGCTTCTCATAATAAATATGAAAGTCATTAGAAAATAAGGAAAATGAGAGGGTAAGCAATGATGCATACTGCATGTTTTTAAAATAGAAGAAAGGTGAATAAAGAAAAAAAATAAATACTCCATAATCTTGTAAAATCCATGTCAAATTGTAATATTCTTTGCCATTACAATATGAGATTCACATATTTTGTAACAAATTATATCTTTTTTACCACGTACAATAAAAACAAGACAATTTAAGTTACTAGGTCCCTCCAAAACAAGAAACCAAGAAAAAGCTTTAATTTAGTGATAGGGAGAAACTATGGATCATAACCCATAAAAAAAGAGAGACTTAATTCAATATTCAAAATATCTGGATAATCTATAATATGAAAGGGGATGGAGTAACATGACCTATATAGGGAATGAAATGCTAAATACGTAACCTGATAAATTAAGGCCCACAACAATTGTGGTTATCAATAATAATAAATACACTAGTTTCCTCTGACTAAAGATATTCAAACTAATTATTACCATGTATAAAAATACTGTTTTTATTTTCACTTACGTTCTAGGTGATCTCTAAGAATGGTTTTTTGTGTTTAGTAGAGATAAACGGAATTTAATTTGTATTATATTACAGGTTATTGTTTATGATTTATGTTTTCTCCTCCATTTCATTCCTAAGATCTAAATTAAAACATAACTAATTAATTTAAGAAGAAATGCTCATTTTTTATCCCCCTCATCTTCTTCCTAAATCTCATGATAAAAAATAAAAATGCACTCCCTTTTTTGTTCCACTCTTCCCTTCTACCTCTATTCTTTCTTTTAAGATCTTGTTCATAATTGTCTATTACATCTTCCCAACCAGAAGGAGCATATATCTCTAATCTTCGCAACAAACTCGAAACCCAATCTTCTGAGTCGCCATTGTTTTCACAAAGCCCTTGGGATAAGTTAATAAGTTTTTATAAATCAATGACAAAAACTTAATTTGAAGGTCAGTTTTCTTTAATTAAAGTCGAAGGTTACAATTATTTCAATCCAATACAAATTTTAGATTTCTTCACAAGCTGCATTAAACTTTTTCCGCAAATAACACCATATAGCACTGGTGGAACTCAACCTTATGCAAATTTTCCATCTTTTAAGCAAAGCATTTTTTGGTGTAAGCAAACAATACTTTCCCCCCGAGTCTTGAGGTCCAAAGACCACCAATGCATTAATATCGAAACCAAGCAAACACCATCAACTACACTCACCTTAACCTTACCAACCTCAAAAACCCCTATCCATCAAGTTACAAACTTTATAGAGTAAATTACAGATGTGTGGCTAATTTTTACACCTATTTTCAAAATATTGGCTAGTTTTCCAAGTTAACAAAATGGTGGCTGAATTTCCTTCCCGCCTTTTAAAAAATTGGTTGCCGTCAAGTCTTCGTCATTAACTAATATATTTAAAGTCATTAACTAATATATTTAAAGCATAAATTACAGAATGATGGCTGTATTTTGAAAAGTGTAGCCACTATTTTGAAAATAAGCGCATCATTTTATAAATTATGCTTTAAATATATTAATCAATGGCGAACACTTAAAGGGTAGTTGCCGTAGCCATTCTTTTAAAAAATTTAAGGAAGACTGGCCCTAGTTTTGAGAATTTTAAAATTTGACTACTATTTTGAAAATAGCCGTAAAGTACCGCCACTACTTTGTAAGTTACTCAACTTTATATAACATGCAATATATGATCACACAACATAACAATAGCTCAATTTACATCAACCAAAAGCATCAAAGCTCACAAAATTTATCAAAAACATGCAATCTTTAATTGACCCAGAAACCCTAAAATTCAAGATTTTCAAATTTTGAATAAAAAATCTGATGATTTACAAAAGATGAAAGATGTAGATACAGCAAAGGAGAAGAAAGAACTTACTTTGTTTGGGTGATGAATAGCAGAGCTTCGAATTATAGCAAGAATCACCAGTACAGTGCCCAACGAAGAATGCAAGCGGAGAGAATGTATGCGAAATTGTATGTCTATGTGGTGTATATATAACAATTGATCGACCGGGAATTTTAAGGTTGGAGATGTGGGAGGATGGGGGGTGTCGTGTAATAAAGCTTTTTGTTTCATAATTTAAATTTGATTAGAATTTTAAAAATTAAAATTAATTTATGAGATATTAATTTGTAAGTTATAGGAATTTTTATAAATATTGTATAACATAATAAAACGGATATTGATTTATGACTTATCTCCGTATCAATTAAATATCGGATAATTTATTGAATTCGTGAAATATATTTATAATCGTCCGATTTTACGAACATGATTATTCAAACATCTAAGCATTAAAAAAATTCAATTTAATCATTTTTTTAAAGTTATTTCAGAATTCTAGTCTTTTTTTTTTGTCAGGAATGACTTTTTCATCATGAATCGCCGATAATTGAGATCCGGAATAAGAGAGTTCTTTTATTTAAGAAAGTTTATCATCTAACGAAAGACACGTTGCCTTCGGACACTTAAACAATAAGACCTTAATGTCTGAAAATAAAACACCTTAAAAGCTGCACCTAAAAAGCCAAACAAAGAAATTAAATTAACTAAATAAAGAAATTAAATCACTCACAAAACGTTGATAATTATTTTTGAAAAGTCAAACAAAGAAATTAAATCAACGAAATAAAGAATTTAAATCACTCACAAAATATTAATAATTATTTTAAAAAATAATACTATAGGATAGATAAAATATAACTCTAACCAAAGGGATCCCTTTGGTTAGAATTCTAGCCTTTAAAACAAGTTAAAATAACAATTTTGTCTTTATGTGAACCTCATTGCAGAAAGAGATATGCAGAAACTGGATTGGGCTGTATGGTCAAACATTAAAAGTCCAAATTTTATAAAGAAAGATGGGTCGGACAATTTTTATAAATTGGGCTGGTCGATTTTTTTTAAAGGGTTCAGGCTGCTTTTGTTTCTACAAAATATTTTTCTCAACGTTAGTCAGGATTGTCAGGAAAATATTTTCCAGACCAGACCATCCTGTATTGGCATGATTTTCAAGAAATTAAAATAACTTTCCTCGTGAAAAATTCTTTTGAAAAAGTTCATGAATTTTCAAAAATTGACTTTTTTTCTTTACAAGGGAAAAATGTTTTCAAAATGAACATTTTCTCGTTTTTTCCATAATTAGTAAATTAGTTTTTGAGAAAAATACTTTTTAGACAACTTTTTAAAAATAAATTTAATTATTAGTATAATTTAATACTAAAAACTATGTCTCCGATACATAATTCGAAATTTGACTAAATTGTTCTCGTTAACTAATGATTTTTTTTAAGTTTTTGGTGATACGGCAAATATAGTACTATCTATGTTTTATTTTATACATACATATCTCCAACTATAACATCTGTAATTTTAGCACGATATGAATTAATAAAATTAAATTTTGGTATCAAACTAGCTTAGCACACTATGAGATGTCAAATGCTTTGATGAGAGACATTCTATCTTTTTCAGGATATGATTTCTATACTTGAACTTTAGGATTGATATGGAATGTTTGTCTGCTTACTCTTTAGCACATTGCACAGTTCTAGTATTTGACAATGTTCAAGATCAATGACAACAATATACAAAAGAAAAAGGCACCATAAAACTTGTAATGTATGCATGAAATTAATAATATATGTTCATTCGAAAGGGGGCCCCTAATAG
This sequence comes from Anethum foeniculum, assembly GCA_003724115.2. Taxonomy (NCBI): domain Eukaryota; kingdom Viridiplantae; phylum Streptophyta; class Magnoliopsida; order Apiales; family Apiaceae; genus Anethum; species Anethum foeniculum. The sequence goes on from PHNY01241238.1 coordinate 12,737, forward strand.
ACATATCATGTACGGTGCAGAAAGGACATACACCTCTATCACCAAATCAATGGCCATCCAGAGAGATTATGCAAACTTTCTGGGCAAAAAGTCACCAACCATTAACATACTTAAAGGAATGCATAATAAAATTAAAAGGTCCAGTTGCCTAAATAGATATTTGGCAAAAGCATAGACTTCCAGTGCAGGGACAGTTCCTACACAAAAGTAGAGTATCCCTGCTAGTCTATTTAAAAAACCATCAGTCATGCATGTTTGTCCGGGGCATAGTCATTCGAAAATATTTATGTAAAAAAGGGAAAGAGAAACCATTCATCATCTTTCTACCTCAATCTTTACAAAGCCGGTGAAAAGGCAATGCTGCTGGATCAAGCTCCAGATAACCTCTCAGGCTACCACCTCGCTCTCCCGTCAGTCGATGCGCAGGAATCTTATGGGAGAATCTTAACAACTCATCTGCAGGTATTGTGAATGTTACAGGAAATTGCCCCTTGATTTGCACAGTAAAGACGGACTTAAAACCTTTCACTTCCTCTAGAGACAAAACATATACACCAGATTGACCATCCTTGATGACTTCTACTATGTCATAATCACAGTCTTCCAAATCAGACCATTTTAACCCAGCATTCCAATTCTTATATAATGCCCAAATCTCACCTTCCCTAGGAAGAATGACATATTCTTCTTTCTTACCTCGGCTTTCTACGCTTGCTCTTACAAGATGAGAAAAGGGAGCAGTGCTGGTGTATTCACTCGGTTTCATCTTTCTAATCTTAAATCTCCCACAAGTAATGGGTATTTTTTTGTCAATCCATTGAATCATGCAGTTAGATGTTGAAGAAACACCCAACCATGCCACGGTCAATTTATACTTGGACAGTAAATCAATTTTCATTATCTGACCATAGTACTTTGGCATTCCATCCTCATCACAGTAAATAGCCCATACGTGACCAATCTCAAATTTATCAATGGATTTGTTGGCATCGAAATTATAGAATTCAGGATCAGGAATTTCATAAGCATCCTCCGACCAATCTGGTACAACCCCAGCATCTTCAGTAGGATTTCTAAACGTGTTGAAACTGGCATCAGAATGCAACTTCTGGTCCTCTCCATCTATAGATAAATCCACATATGAATCTGAACGCTTTTTCTGCTTAGCTTGGTTATTAGATACATCCACAGGAATATTTGTTTCCATCGTATCTGTTGCAAATGTGGAACAAGGATCAACCGGAGGCATCTTTCTACTCTTCATTTTCTCATTAGTAGAAGGATCAATCTCCTGAAGGTTGAGGGGTAGAGATACAGGGTCAAGTTCAAAAGATCCTTTTAGGGCATCTACAATTTTTTCCCCAGTCATTTGAAATGACGGAATCCTGTGAGAAAATCTAAACATTTCCTTTGCTTCTACTTGAAATATGTCCACTCCTCCCAGTTTTGTCCGACAAAATACACAAACATAACCCTTTACCTTACCCAAGTATGCAACAGAAATAGCAGTTCCATCAGCATAGTCAGACAAGACTTCAACAAACTCGTATTCATACTCCCTGTGATTTTCTGGATCCGAAGACCAATTAATATTCCAGTTCTTAAAGAGGGCCCACGTCTCACCCTTTCTTGGATATATCTTGTAAGTATTCCTGTTGCTGCCCATCTCCCAGCTAACCAAATGTGAGAACATCAGACGATCTTCAGTGTTTTCAGAACTTCCCTCTCTAAAGTTACCACATGAAACTGGTAAATCCTCTTCAGCCCATTTAATTTCATCTTTATCATCTGGGTCTGCCTCCAGCCAGGTTATCCGAAGCTTAAACTTGTGATGGAATACTTTTCTGATCTGAGCATAAAATCTAGGCATTGCATTCTGGGTGTCATAAACTGCCCAGATCTGCCCAGCAGCAAACTTTTTCTCCTCCCTATTAATGTCAAAATCACTGAAATCTGGATCAGGATATTCAAAGGTTTCTGGTTCTGTTTTAGCATCTTCTGATGGTTCTCCTTTCTCACTCTTCTTTGCAGTTTCATTGCCTTTATTAGGCAACACCTCTTTAGGAAACAAGTGTTTTTTTGTTATAGCCTCTTTCTCATTCTCTTCAGTATGAGCATCAAGGCCAGTCGATCCATTTATACCAAGAGGCTCTTGTTTGGTTAATAAATCTTCAACTGCCTCTCTAGTATAAGAAACATTATTCCTCGACCTACTTGATCTTCGCAAGAACGGATCGCAATTAAACCCATCACCCTCAATAGATACCTCTTCTTCAGATATTTTTCTAAATTCCCTGTTGAAGCTTTTACTGCATTCAGAAAATTGCTTCATTTTCTTCTCGTTCATCTTTCGACATGGCTGTGGTATTTCAGCTTTGCGCTTCTGGTTAAGATTCATGTTAACATCCCCAGAGTTTTCAATGGGTTTAGACCCCTGTGCCTCCGCAGAAGACCATGTATTTCCCCCAACTTCTACTTTCGTGCTGGAGTACTCAGAATTACTTTGCGGACCCACTTTACAAGGAGCTTGATTCTGAGCCACGGTTTGATTGGATGCTGACTTGCTCAAGTTACTTTCTGGTGCTGCTCCTGGAGCTCCGACTTCATAGGCAGTAAAGGCATGTTTACAATTTTGACAACAGAGGTTCCGGTGGAGCACGTCTCTGTAATATTGGTACTTTGTAAAACAGAATAGACATGCAGTCCAGAAAGTTGGGCTATTGCTTTTGAATCCTGTTTGCACAGTCTGTGGTTTCTGATGGACATGTCTATTGGCGTTCATGGAACTATTTTCATCATGTGCCTGCCTCTGGACACTGGAAGGCTTGCTTGCTTGCTTTGGAGCCCTATTTACTACAGCAGATTTACGTTTCACATCATGCATCTTCCTTTTTACCTTGTCCAGAAGCACCCTCTGAGCTTCACCAATTAACTTAAAGCCATACCAATTAACTTAAAGCCATACCAATTAACTTTTTATCTGGATGAAGATGAAGAGCAAACTTTCTAAACTGCTTCTTTATTTCTACATCATCAGCAGTTGGCTCAAGTTTAAGGATGCCATACCAATCCATTTCATTTCTGAGGATCTTATTTTCAGCAGAACAGTGAACGTCACAAACCAGAATTAACTGGGAAATGTTCTCCAATCCAGGATAGAGGTTCTGGGCCTTGATTGCATTCTTCCGAGCCCCCAAATAGTCCTTCTTTTCCATCTTCGTCTCTGCCAATACTTTGGCCCTGAAGGCCTCTTCTTTGTTGCACTCCATCACTGATCAGAAAGAAAGGATCTTATGTACTATCCTCTTTCATGTACACAAGAACCTTAGAAGCTAAAACGGTACCTAAAGCTTAAGACCAGAAATGATAATAAACATCAGAATCAACTAGAGAGTTCAGAATAAGACAACAATCATAAAGAGGACCCAAAACAAAATCTCCTTGGCAAATTCAAACCAGTTAACAGTTTTCACACCTGAAATAGAAACTGAAAAATATAACTCACATGCAAATATGCAATCAAATTTTATTCTCATGATAAAGTCAATAAAGAGTAAATTAATGCAGAGCACAGTGACAAGATCAATATCCAGATATAATCAACATGATATATAAGGTGGAGAAAAGAAATGAAATATTAGCAATTGCCCTTATCATATGAATGGTCTGAGCCACGATAAAGAAGAGAATCCCCAATATATTATATTTACAACAAAAAGAATAATCAATCAGGTAAAAGGAGACAGCTCTCATGAGTGAATGAATTACAGCGACTTTTAATTTTCAGTAAATAGCAACTCTGGAAAAAAGAGTACAAAAAGTCTAAAATTTAGAAGAATGTAGAAGACACGCAACCCGGAAATATTCTAATAACAGGCCTTACTTTGTCCTTTCTTATTTGTAAGGGTTTGGGGAGGGGGGGCATTATCAGGCCTGCCATGATCTGGATTTTACTTTCTAATACCTTAAGCCAGAAGTTATAAGAAGAGAGGTGCATGCTTTCCTATCTTGTTTTATACGTCGGGATAATTACTTGGTGACGTCAACTAACCTACCAGTAATTAGTACATTGTTCATATTTGTTTCCACGTCTTTCTTCTACCTCTCTTGGGGGTCCCCTTATAATTTCCACATCTCACTATGGCTTGAGTTTTACTTTCCCAGTTCTTAAAGTTCAAAGAAAATAAAAGGGGCTCATGTCTCCGTGTCTCTTGTTTTGTAAATCGAGAGGATTTCCTGCTGACAACTAAACTATTCATATCCATTAGCATTAGTTTGCTTATTTGTGAGATTTGTTCTCTCCTAAACACACCAAAACTCACCATCAAAATTAAACATTTATTACATGCTATTATTCATAACCAAGTTTTCGCAATCCAGCACAAACTCAGAACCTAATTCCTTTGGGCAAATGCATCAAATTACCAAGAACCAGGCCCTCACAAACACTTCGAAAATCGAAAAAAAAATTGCAAGTACACCAATATTACACTTAAATAGCACAAAAAATGAAACCCCTTTCTTAAAGGGACTCATTTTAGTAATTCATGATTTATACATCAAAAATATGAACAATAATCTTATTACAACCTATGTAGAACCCACATGCATTAACAAAGACACAACATATAAACACTATGTAAACAAGTTTCAAAAAAAGAAACACTATGTAAACAGGTATAAACATAAGATTAAAGCTAATACAACAACCTTTTACTTGTCTGAAAACCCTAAATGAACTGGTAATTCATGTACTAATATACAGACACACACATATAATACATTGTACATGAATAAATGTATCTACTAAGAAAATGAAAACTTACCGAGAATCGAGAAGAGTGGAGGAGATGAGGGTAAGTATGAAAGGGGGCTGTAAAAAAGCAATCGACTTATAAGCTGAAAGGGCGGGAAATTAGGCTAAAAGATCGACTTATTTACCATTTGTGTCCTAGATGGGGGGGTCTCTTTGGTTTCTTTTGTAATTATTGGGAAATTTGTGGGCATTATTTGAACCAATTTTACATTTTTGTCCTCAAACTTCCATGACTTTGGTGTGCTTTTACTTGATTGGAGTACAATAGGATTGTGTGCCCTAGTCCAATTTACTTATTTTTGTAGGCTTTTTCTTATATTGAGATGTTATGGGCCAAAATTATATTCGTTCGATCAGTATTGGATATTGGGCCCGACCAGTTTACGTACAATTACGAGTTTATATTTTTGGAGAATTTTTATTAATACAATATTTTTATCTAAAATATAGTGATATGATCGATATTCGTATATTTTTCTCTTTTTCATTTTCTTCATTCATGCCTTCTCATCATTGAAATATGTTGTTACTCTCCGATCTCATCATTATAATGGTAATCCAACATTTATGATCGTCATTACTGAAAAACACCGATCGAAATATGTTAATCATGACTAAATTATCGTTCCATAGTATATGTTTAAATATGTATTTTAATATATACAAACTGATGGATACAGTAAAATTTTAATTGAGTCCCGACTATTCAGAGATGCGAAGATGCGAAATTTTGTTATTGACTGTTCAAATGAAATTATTTCGTTTTGTTTTAATTAATTTGGTAAGAAGTTTTGGTGTTTTAGAGTTCTCAGTATTTGTATTTGTAAATTTATTGAACTTACATTTTTGTTGATTTTAATTGATTACGTTAAGAATTTATAATATCAATTTCAATATACTTGTCTAATGTATCATATGTTTGATAATATGTCAGGGAGAAGTTTGAAATTACATTTTATTGATTTTAATTTCTTACAAAGTTGTATTTGATTGCATTTTAAGCTATATCAATGTTACTTGAATCAGTTTCAAATAAACCTACACTTAGTATTATATTCACAACTTACTTTTAAACAATATCTGAAATATTTTAAGAGAAAACGTCAATCCTAGAAGGTTTGATAAGTGTTTATAGTGAAATAATATGCATTTGTGTTTAAAGACCATTTCATGATAAAATATTGTCACTTCATGTTCGTCAAAAACAAGATAACACTAATGACACATGATCACTGATAAGTGCATAAATTTAAATATTTTTATACCTATTTTATTGCTCGCTTTCATATTTTTATTTATTAATTTATCGCATTTATTTTGTTTTGCAGAAAAATAAAAGAAATAATAAAATGGGAGAAAAATAAGGAAGGGCAAAAGATGATAGAGCAAAAAGAGTAAAAAGAAAAAGAGAAAAGAAAAGGTAAAAAGGAAGTTTCTTGGAAAAGGCTTGGATGAAATAAATGACCATGATTTGTACAACATAATGGCTAGGATTTGGTCAAGCCACCCCTAAAATCCTATTTTTTTTCCCCTATAAATAGACCCCTCCCCTTTACCTAGGACCCTAGGTTGGACTATAGTAGTTTTCATGTTGTTCTTGTTTTAGCTTTCTTTCATATTTTGTAAACTCATCTCTAGGCTAGAACCCTAGGGGGTTGGATTAGTTGATCTTTAAATTCTTGTTCTTGTTTAAATACTTTTTAATTTAATGCAAATTTTGTCTTTCAATTCCATTTCTCTTGTTTTTTACTTTCAAGTTGTTAGATCTACTTTTATCTCTTGGCACATGAACTTTCGTAAATCTAAAAGGAGGATCAATAGTTTAAGACTACCCTTTATTGGTGAAAGGATGTCTTGATTTTACTTTGTTGCATTGTTCTTGATTTTTTTTAGTTAGTTGTAGTGGTAGATTTAATTTTTGAGCATTGTAGTTTAATGGGTTTGGTAGAGTAGTTTATTTTAATATTTGGTGCGTGAGTTAGTGTAGAATTTAATTTTGTGTAAGTGGGTGTGTGTGTTTGTTCTTTAATTTCCAAGATATAGTGTTTTTTTTTTAATTTAGTTGTTGCTTTGATTTATGTGATCTTGAGTTTCCCGGTCAAATTTTGGCTTGAAATTCATTTAAGTTGGGATTTGGTTAGTTGTTGTGAAATAGTTTTACTTTCCCTGCATAGTTCTTTAAATTACTAATTTTCTGCATAATGATTTAGTTTTAATTCTCCTGATCTTCTAACTGTTAAATTTCGGCATTTAAATTTATTGTAGTTTTAATATTAATTTGTGTTTTCTCGTTTCATGTTTTTAAGCTGATGCACTTTTAATTCACTGATCTCCTTGACCATTTTATTTTCAACCCATTTGGATTTCTCGTTGTCCTTGTCGTCTAGCCTGCCATCCATTAACCATTTCAATTCCTTTCACTCACGCCTTATAACTTCGTTTTCATTCAACAATGAATCACAGCCACACAACCTCTGCTCTCCACCTTTCTTCAATTCAAATCGCCTGCACCAGCCTTCCAACTCGCCTCCATTCTTCAATCACATCGTCTCGCCTTGGACCCATCACACCCACTCGCCTTCTTCTTCTTCTTCTTCTGTCAAACCCAGCTGTTCAATCGAACCTTTAATTCGATTCCACCAATCGCACCGCCTTCACCACCCGCAAACAGAACCACAAGTAAACACCGTCTCTCTTCACAACTAACACGAAAGGCATATTGCAATCTGTATACAAGAATCTGACTTGATGAACAGTTATTGATCAAGTTCAAACACAAATTATTCCAAAACAAAACACGTAATGCAATGATTTAAATTAAAAATATACATTCAAACAAGAGTAATTAACATAACATTCTCAAACATAATTACATTTCATTTAACACAAAATATTAAAAACGGTATTGAAACTTGTTACTATATTTTAAGCATATTAAAATTATACAAATTTAAAATATAATAAATAAATAAAAATATGCCGATTTTCAAATAAGAAGCACTCACTCCTAATATTTATTCCCGTCTAAATTTCATTTTTTTTTTTTTGTATCAGCACTTGTACACAGAGACTGTAAATTTAATTTTAGCGCGACAGCTAATAAGGTGGCCTGTATAATGCAGGCTCTCAATGGTCATCAGTATCTATATGATGTAAGACGTATATATATAAAAGATTAATATAATGATTTGGTAAATGTATACATGAGGAGAATTCATGCATATATATAGGCCAGTGAACTTTTAACGTAAAAGTTGAGAAAAAATAAAATAAAAATGGAAACATAAATAAAAGAAATAAGTATTTTTTTTCCACCCTAAATCAGCTGCATAATCTTGTTATTGAATTTATATTTCTAAACAATATCTCCTAAGGAAATCTATTAAGAAACATGAGTCATCTCACTTCTCTAGAATGAAGCCACTTGCTTTCCTCATCCTATATGCTATTATCTCAAGTTCTCAACTCCTGATTCATATTACTCATTTATCTATATAATAATCATCTTAATATGTTTCTTCTCTAATTTAATATATTACTAGTTTCAAACTCGTACGATACACAGATATTCTTTAATATTGTATAATTTTTTTATTTCAATTTAAATTGAAAATTTTGATATTATATCATTAACTTCAATTGAATTGATAATGAGTTTTAGTTGAAAAGGTTAATTGATTAGTTATTAAAAATTATATTTTATTAAATAGAATTGTTCGTGTTATTTTTGAAAAAGAAGAGGGTTTGCTTGGAAAAGATAGAAAATATAATGTGTTTTAGCAGAAAAAGGAAATTTGTTATTTATTAATAATTATATTATTATTATTTTATTAAATAGGCTTGTCCATGATATTTTTGAAAAAGAAGATGTTTTAGTTGGAAAAAATAGAAAAGATAACATGTTTAAGTTAAAAAAGGTAATTGGTGTTTTAGTTGAAAAAGGTAATTGAATATTTATTAGTAAAAATAATATAATTAATAAATAACCGAAAACCGAAAATTATTAAACCAAAAATTTCAATGTTTCGTCTATTATATAATAGTATAAATTAGTTGTACAATTTAATCCAGTACATGGTACTTAAATAAGATGTACTATTATAATATTTAAACTATTAACTCAAGTTTGACTTTATAAATTCTCTAGGACCATAAGTCGCGCTTCGTAGTGGCAATATAATAATAATTTTTTTAAAAAATTATTAAATATAATGATACAACAGCTTTTTAATATATCTTTTGATTATATTTAATATAAAATAACAAATATAAATTATTTAAATTTAAATATCAAATAATATCTTTTATAATTAAATAGTCTGAATAATATCTTTTATAATTTTATAATTAAATAACTTTGACGAAATGCTTTGGATGGAAACATACCAGATACTTTGGGACGAGTTAATAGGTTAGTCATTCTCGAACTATTTTTTAATAAACTCTCCGGTACGATCCCTGCTTCCATTTTTTCAATCTCTCCTTGCTAATGTCTTCGATTTGGCCAATAATTCACACTTGTCATTTGTCAATATTCATTTATCATATAACAAATCAACCGGAAGCATTCCCATATCACTTTCTAATGCTTCCAAACTTCAAATTTAATGATTTAAAGTTCAATAATCTCAGCGGCCCCGTATCAGTAGATTTTGGAAGGTTAACGTATCTTCAAAAATTAGGCCACACGAATAATAATCTTGAATTTGGAAAGCGAGGTCAACTGAGTTTTCTTAACTCATTGATTAACTGCAGCAGGTTAACCATATTGGAATTAGGGGCCAATAATTTCGAGGATTACCCCGTTCAATCGCTAATTTTCCGTTATTCCAGCACAATAGATTACGTTCTAACATCATAAAATTAATCAACTCTAAAACTAATTTATCCATAACATCCTCCATTCTTCCGGAACAGAAGACTGCGTTCTAAAATTATAAAATCAATCAAGCATTCTAAAATCAAACAATAAGATACATTTAAAGACTTAACAAAACAAATAATGACAAAACTATCATAATATGCAAAAAAAAGATTGAAACACAAGTGCTAATGAAAATAATAAACATAAATTACTTAAATTTAAATATAAAATGATACTTTTATAATTAAATAGCCTCAATAATAAAACGAACCTCTAAAACTAACCGATCCACAACATCCTCCGTTCTTCCTGGAAAAAGGCTGCATTCGAAAATTATAAAGTCAATAAAGTATTCTAAAATCAATCAAATAATAACATACACTTAAAGACTTAACAAACAAATAGTGACGAAACTATCATAACATGCACAATAAAATTTGAAATACAAGCGCTAATGAAAAATCTAGCCAACAATTTGATCTTTTTTTTTCAAGCCAAACGATTTACACTTATGTATATATAAGATTATTTACTTTCTTTTTAAACTATATTTATTGGACTTGAAACTTAGGAAAGTATTAAGATAAGAACTTTGACTTGAAAAGAAAGTTTTAGCGAATAAGAATCTTATAGTAAATTTTAGAAAAATTATAACATGGTAATTTAATTTAAATAGAAAGTTTAAGAGAAAATAAGGTAATTAACTTTTGACTTGAAAATAAAGTTTAAAAAATAATAATATGGTAGAGAAATTTTAGAGGAACATGAGGACCATTTTCTATGCGGTTCACATAGCTTTCATCTTGAGAGAGTAAGTAAAGATGCATCTTTACCTTCCAGTGATGGTAGTTATCTTTATCCAAGATTGGAATCTTCACCCCAATATCCTTCTTGCTCATGTTGTTGAATTGCAATGATCTTTAAACTCTTTTTATGTCA